>NW_004624799.1:6722002-6762467 GCF_000247695.1 Heterocephalus glaber | reverse complement strand
ATATACTCATATAATTTATATAAATATAATTTTCCATGTTTTATACATATGTAAAACTATACTTATATACATATATAAACATTACATATATATGTTATATGCATACATAATTTATATATGTATATAAATATATTTGTATAATTTATACATATAAAATTTTTATATGTATGATAGTTATATAATATATAATCATACACTTATATAATTTATATAAATATAATTTTACATGTGCATAAAACATGGAAAATAAGAATTTGTAAGAAAAAGCTGAAACTCCTATGTAGAGAATATAAGGCCCTTCAAATTGCCTAATTTCATACCCTCCCACCATGCCATCCTGTGTGCAAACCTATGCCTGGCCATCTGCTAATCACGAGACAATGCCATGTTCTCCATTGACTATAGGCCAAGCTCTTCCCTCTGTCTAGAATGCCTGCTCTTGGGTCTCCCAAGTATATTCTTCTCCTCATCCCAATTCAAAGTCATGTCCCCTCTCCTCAGGATAGACTTATATATATCTTTCTTTACACTAGGATTGTATCCTACACATAATACAATTATAATATTCATCACACTGTCATACTCATTGCATTTTACACTATGATTTTTTATGCTTTTATTTGCTTATAAATTCCTTGAGGCCAGGATCCACACCATTTAATCTTTCGATCTCAGTAATATAATCCCTACCAGAGCTCGCTTTGGCAGCACAAACACTAAAATATAATCCCTACTAAATAATCAGCAGATTAGTGGGTACAGAAATCAAAGCTTTTAACTACAAAATGTCAGCATGCTAGTTAAGTCGCCTGATAGTCCAATAGATGAATAAGCTAGAAGCTCACCTATTAATCAATATGTATGTTTAAATGCAAGCTGTAGTCAGTAATGTACTGATAATATACTGATACAGAAAGGGTTTTAATCAGAAATGAAATCTTTCAAAAGAATGCTTTTAGAATGCTTTAGCAAATTAATGAATACTCCAATTCATCAGTACTTTCTCTATCACCATCATCTTTTTAAATGGATGATTTCTGTCATTTCATCAAACTTTGCTAGTTGATTATTTTCCTATGGCTCCTACCAGGACTTTTAAGGGAGCTATTGCTGCTTACTTGCACTGTCATTTCTTTGGTCAACAGCTGTGTTTAAGACCACTCATTCTTTCCATGCATTCACAGAAACAACCTATGACTTGAATGCATCCACTGCCTATAGATGCCTACGAGCAAAAACTCAACTCATGAATGAGAAAAATGGAGTGATTTAAGTTAGTATCTCTTTCTGTTTTCCCCCTTTTTGGGAGAGCATACAAAAGCGATCTTATCAAATAAAAAATGTGTATGAAATATAATGATGCTAGACATCATGCAGGGTAATTGTAAGATATACCTAAGAAAATAGGGTTTTGTATGCATTATTTCTATTTAATTAAAACTATATTTTCTTTTCTTCCTCTTAACTAAAAGAATATTAATCAAAGTTGTAGTTTTTCTGAAAAGTCACCTGCAAGCTACCAACAGGTGGAAGCTTGGTACCAAAGTGATAGTTCTTCACAATGCCACTATAGTTACTCCTCAAGCAGAAAACGATTAATTTGTTGTTGGTCCTAAGAAGGGCTGAATTTTTTTCTTGATACGATTTGAAAAATTCATTTGACATGCAAATGACCACTAAAGCTTGAAATTAATCAAACAATGCAGAAGAAATTGTTGCTAAAATTATAATACACAGCAATAAAATTATAAGATGTAGCATAGGTACACTTAACACTTCTTTTTCAGAATGTGGGTGTCACTACTCTAGGATGTATCTTCACTGTGACACTAAGCAGGGCTACTGTAAGCAACCCACTTGATCCTTTAATGTAAATCACACTAAAATTCAGATTTTAATAGCTGCAATAAAAGGAGAATTTCCACGAGAGAACAAGCAGCTAAACTTCAAAGTCTTAATTCTTGGCTCTTCGCTGTTTACTGAGGAGGATTTAGAAACATTTTAATAAGTGAATAGCAGCTACCCTTATAGCAGAGACAATTCTGTAATTTGTTAATTGTAATAAAGATAAAAATTCATTGCCATTGAAATGTTACATTATGTAAATATATGCTTTACCTCAAAATATAAATTTTATCTTTCAGATAAGCTTAAAGGCAAAACTCCATCTACAATAAGATATTTTCCTTTCTTAGGGAAAATATTGTTCAAGTGACCTCACCTTTGGAAGGCACATTTTGACAAGCTGCATTTCTACTTCCATAAAACTGAGAAAATAAGCCATGGGTGCTGGCACAGGCCTGTAATTCCAGCACTTGAGAGGCTGAGTCAGGAAGATTGCCAAGTTCAAGGCTAGCCTGGGCTACATAGTGAGTTCAAGGTTAGCCCAGACTATATAGACTGTTTCAAAAAAAGAGGGAAAGATAGAAAAGAAAAAGAAAAAAACTTATAGCATGTTGTAGATACTATGAATTATATAACCTTCGAATGATACTACATTATTAGAAATTTTGGTTTTATAGCTATTTTCAACCCAAGACTGTAACATTTGCTGTCTGAGACAATACTGAGTTATATTTTTTTTCTTTTTGGTTTTTTTTGTTTGTTTTTTGTTTTGTTTTTTTGGTACCGGGGATCAAACTTGGGTCCTTGGCTTGCGAGGCAGGTGGAGAAACCACTGAGCTAAATCCTCGGCCCTGAGTTACATTTCTTTCCTTTTTTTTTTTTTTTTTTTTATTAAATTCTTTTATTGGTACATTGTAGGTATACAACACAATTACATTTCTCACTGGGAATTGTACCTTTACATAATGCATCTTGGTTCTTATGTTTTCCCCATTCCTAGCCCTCCCTTCACCCCCTCCACCCTTCCCTATTTACAAAGATTTTATTTCCATTTTTTCCATTTCTCAGCATTTTTCCTTTCACTTCTTTCCTTTCCCCTGCCCCTCCCACTACCCCTACCCCTTTGGACCTTTTCTTCCTATTTTACATTATCGATTATTCATTCTAATCTTTGGTACATTTTAGGTATACAATACAATGACATTCATCATTGGAAATTTGCACCTTTACATAGTCTCTCTTGGTTCTTATTTTTCACCCTTGCCCAGCCCTCCCTTCAATCCCTCCATCCCTATTTACAAAGATTTTGTTCCTATTTTTCCATTTTCTCATATTAATCCCATTCCCTTCTATCCTTTCCCCTAGCCCTCCCACTTCCTTCCCCTTTGCCCCTTTTCTTCCTATTTCACATGACCTATTATACATTTAGTCCTTATTTACACTTTCAGTTTCTCACACCAGAGAAACTATTTGGTATTTATACATGTGTGTCCTATTTATTTCACTTAATTGTATCGTCCTGAGTTATATTTCTTTATAAAATAACAGTCCAAAGTATGCATTACAATAAATTTTTTTTTTTGGTACCGGAGATGGAACTTGGGACCTTCTGCTTGCAAGGCAGGCGGCGGAATGCATTACAATAAATTTTAAAATGCAATACAAATGAAATTCATCTAAAGGTCTCATACTACTAGCTATCCAGGATTATCTGTTCTCCAAGGTCTTACTGCAGCCATTCATCTGTAAGACTTCTCCAACTCTATAGGGCAGTGATGGCGAACCTATGGCACATGTGCTATTTGTTTTTATTTCAAGACAAACAATGTTAATGTATGAGTTGCTTTTTCTAAATGAAAACCTCAGTATTCAGGTTTAATTGCAGTGTTGGCAGTTTGTGATAAATAAGTGGGTTTGGGGTTGCAGTCTGGGCGCTTGTCTCTAAAAAGTTCACCATCACTGCTCTAGGTCTTCTGATTTCTCTGTCTCTGAACTTTCTTAGGCTTACTGTATCAACCACTTTTTTGTTCTGATATTTATTGTTTTGTTAAAAGAAAGGCTGTTTTTTGGGTTTTTCTGTATAAATTGTATGCTTCCAACAGACTGTAGGCTACGAGGAAGTAGAAGCCAATATGCTTTTCTTGTATTCAATTCACAATCCACTTATTCATTCAACAAATAATTATCTAGTTATCCAACAGTGAGAAAAACAGATGTTATAACCCTAATGGGAAATGGGGTTTAAAGGGCAAGTGACATTAACAAAATAGAAGGAATATAGAATAGCAACTACAACAAGTTCTGTAAAGGAGAGATAAACAGTGCTGTGAGAGAATATAAATGAAAAGATCAAAAAACTATTGCCAAGAAAATATCAAGAGCTGAAGGGTAAGTAATTGTTAACTTAAGAGTACACTCTAGGCAGGGGATCAGTATGTGTAAATGTTGTGAAGCAAGAGGAGGGATTATGAATTTCAGTTAGAGGACAATCAAACTCGCTAAAGCAGAAAGAGTGAAAGCACAATAGCTGGATAATAACACACTCTTACCTTTGTTAATACTTCTCTGTTTATTTTGAAATTTATAGTCCCTGGGCCAGTGATGATTTCACTCACCACTGTATCGCATTTAAGCTGAAAAGATAACAAACAATGTAAAATAGGTACGGTAAATAACGAGTCTAATGAGTACAAAGTTCTAATACTATAAAACTGACTCACAATGGGAACATACATGTCATCTCTCAGTCATTGCAGCTGGACCCCTTTCTTAGCCAATTTCTTCAGTCTCATCATTCTATTTAGGTAAAAATATTTTCTTTTTTTCCTGACTAGGATGTCATTTTGTACTCAGAATCTTTCCTCTCTTCCTTCATCTCAAATTTTCCACCTGTCACACAATAACCATTTTATTTCACCCATCTTTCACAAGAGCCACAGGACATGATGTTCTGTCAGGGCCTATGCTAAACATTTGGACTAAATGAATGTAAACAGGCTGTTTCTCTGCACATGCCTTCATTCCTTCACTTGCCAGATGCTCAAACTCCCCGATAAACCTACGGAGGTACCTGTCATCACTGAAGAGCCACTAGTCTTTATTTTTAAGAACTTACAAGAAATGGAAGGAAAGGGGTTAAATTTTTTAATTGAACTAAGTCTACCCCTAGTGTACCTCTCGATAAAAATTTGAGGTGATTTTGCACCTCAAGACCATAATGTTAAGTGAAATAAATCAGGCACATAAGTTTAAATTATTACATGGTTTCTCTTTTATGAGAAATCTAAAACATAAAGAGCAAAATAAAGATAGATAACAGGAAGTAGGGAAATTGTTTTCAAATGGGAAGGGGAACAAGAGATGGAGGTGGGAGGAAAGGCAGGAAAAAAGGATTTAAACAGAGAACTGAAGAAACAAATAGAAACAGCTTTTTCAAATAGGAAGAGGATCAAGAGTTGGAGGAAACAGGGAAGAACAGGAGGGGAAGAGGACAAAAGAGAATTAAGATGTGGTGCGTACATGTACAAACTCCCCATGATAAATGTAATCACTATGTATTACAAACGTACTAATAAAAAAAAATTGAAAAATACCTACTCAGCTACCAAAGCTCCTTTATCATACTCATTCTTTATTTAAACATCTTTTTATATGATAGTGACTTTCACTGTTCTAATTCTGCACTTCCCAGTAGATACTGTGTATCATATGTAATAACTTTATTAGTAAAATAAACAAGAAAACACAAAAGAAAACCAAAAAAAACTTGTCCAACATCTGCCTTTTTGGAGGGTAATACACTAACAATTTTGGTCATTTTTTACATATAATTCCTCTTTTAGATACCAAACACATAAAAAAATACAGAAAGCTTATTAAATTATCTAACCACTTATTCTCTGTAATCATGATTCTATTTACATCTAATAATTTCTCGTCATACTTTAACATTGTTATCAGAAACTCATTTAAAAACTGCAAGCCATTGCTCTAATTTACCAATCTTGTTCTAAATTCAAAAGTCCACCCAGCTTCAGTCTGTAAATTTAATTGACACTTCAGTCCTCCTGTAAGTAACCAAAAAACTGAACAATGTCAGCTCATATTACAACTAATATGAAAAATTACTGTAACCTTTATAGTGTGTACATGGGTAAAATGGGTTTAAAAGATTTTTTCAAAGATGCCTTGAACTAGGAGACTATTAAACTCATTACTGTAGCTGAGATAGCCTGCAGAGCACTTTGTTCTTTAAAATGCTAAGCTTATTATAATATAAAATGAAGATTACAGCGTTCAAATACCTTTTCTGCCAGTCTCTTGGCTTGGACTTGATTATCTGATCTTGAATGTTCATTTCTGTTTTCCAATAAGGAATCCACAGAAAGTTGAAAATCAGCTATCTCCCTAAAGATAAACATTGAAATAGGAAAGAGCTGCTATTACAAAGATTAGTAGTATAAACAACGACTCACTGTGGGTTCTCTACAGCAACACAGTTTTATCAGGAGGTAATGTGCTTTCAAAATTAAAGGCAAAAAAATTAGAAATCATCTTGTATTTATTTAAAGTTTTTAAAAAATCATTTTGTAAAATGCTTCCTCATATATAACTGTAGTTTTGTTTTCTCTGTGATATATATAGATGTCTGGCAAGCTAAATGTCTCCCATCAAATCCTACTAACATTACAGACAGCTAAGTTAGTTAGAAATATTACAGGCGGTCAGACAGGGCTAGGCCCTCAAAGAAGTCAGTGCAGAAGATAAGAACACATTACAACTGTGGCTGGAGGTGCATTTGTTGAAGGCCAGGCCTCAAGATAAAGATAAAATGACTACACCTACTTACTTTCCCAAGGGATGAACAATAATGACTGATATTCTAAATAAGCATCACTCACCTTGCTGGGACGACCAATCCTGACCCATCCCTTCCAGGAAAGGTTCTTATTCTTTCTATGTACACTTGCTACGTGACTTGCTTCCCCATTAGATTAATATTACCTAAGCGACTGTACTTGTAACCTTATTGGTTGATCATAGTTTTGTCCCACCTTGTACCCACCTTGTGATTTCATACCAACCTCTTGATTTTCCTCTATAAAGCTTCCCTTCTAAGTGGAGTCCACAGAAATCCACTTTCTGGGTCCCCTCCTATCCCTTTCAGGCAGGAGTTGTCTGTCCCTCAGTAAATATTTCCTATTATTAACCTCCATTGTTCCTAGAATTCAGTCCTTGACTTTGGAGAACATGAACTCGGCGTATCGGACATCTAACAGATTGGGAGTTATATCTATTTCCCCTATATAATCCCTAGATCACTATAATAAGCCGAACCAGAGAAAGGTCCCTGTCTTTTGACTTCTTCTACAACTTTTCCTCTACTACTCCAAATGCTTGCCTCTAATTCTTGCTCCTCCAAATAATAAAAGCAATTTTTTCCCCCTGTACTGGTGCTGGAACCCAGAGGCTTCATGATGAGCTAAATCCCCAGACTTTTTCATTTTGAGACGGGATCTTGTTAGGTCACTAAGTAGTCCAGGTTGGGCTCAAAAATATTTTTTTTTGGTACCGGGGATCAAACTCGGGACCTTGCGCTTGCAAGGCAGGCACCAGAACCACTGAGCTAAATCCCTGGCCCCCTCAAAAATATTTTTTAAATGTTGTGCTTTCAGTTTCAGCATGAGGAAAAAATCGATTATTCTTAACACAGTAATTATTAGACAGACAGACAATGTCATTTATCCTCATTAGGTTGATGATGAAATAATGCAAAAACAAATACAATGGAATCAATTAGTGAAAATAATCATGTTTGATGAGAGTAGTAACAGCTAAGGAAAGAAGGTAGGGAATGGAATCAAAGAAGTATATATCAGTGACATGAACTTTATTTGCAATGTTTGTTACTAAAAACAAAAATCAACAGCCACCTCTCTCCTGGGGATGGTTGGGGGGTAGGGAAGTCTTGAAATAAAAATGGGAAAGATCTAAGACTTGACAACTTAGGTGACCACTGACAGTATTTACTATATTATTTTCTATTGGTTTTTCTGTAAGTTTGGAATAGTTGAAAGTGTACAAAATATTTTTTAGTTAACACACAAACATCTACATAACTACCTACAGCAGTATCTTCTGTTGTTTAATAAGGAACCAGAGAACAGGAATAAGTGAGTTGTACCAGTGCCTGTCCAGCCCGTATGTCCTGCAGAGAGGAGCATAAGTGACTTTTTTTCACCTCATTCATGAAATTCAGGAAAATGCCTAAAAATTCCTATGTCACTTCTGGTTAACATCACATTAAAACATTCAGTCTATAATGACCACTAAGAATTTTTCTGGAGCTGGATGTAGTGGTGCATGCCTGTAATTCCAGTACTTGGGAGGCTGAGGCAGGAGGATCACTGTGAATTCCAGGCTGGATTGGGCTACATAATAGTTCTAGGCCAGCATGAACTACACAGCGAGACCCTCTGGGGGAAAAAAATCTGGGTCTTAATCATTATCTAGTAACAGCATGGATCATACATATCAACTCAAACTCACCTACTGACACCTGAGCTGTAAACACAGAGCCTACTTCATCTCCAAATCAACATTTATGTGATGCGATCCCAGGCAAGTTTAACCTCTCTGAACCTTGATGACAATAGTGCCCACTTCATGGTTTTGTTGAGAAACCAAATCTAACAGTTCTAGTTCCATTTGACCTAGTTTCACTCTAGTTCCATTTGACCTAGCTATTGCCCTTCATGGTCTCTTCCCAAAAGAACGAAAAGCATCATACCACAGAGATATATGTACAGCCATGTTTATAGCAGCACAGTTTATTAGCTAAATCTTGGAAAAAGCCCAAATGCCTAGCAAATGATGAATGGATAAAGATTTTTTTAACACAATGGAGTACTACTCTGCCATAAAGAAGGATGAGCTTGAGACGTTTCTAGCTAAATGGATGCACCTTGAGACTATACTAAGTGAAATAAATTGAACACACATGTTCAAATATTATATGGTTTCTCTGGTGTGAGAAACCAAAAGGGTAAATAAGGACTAAAATGTACACTAAATATTGTAAAATAGGAAGAAAATGTTCAAATGGGAAGAGGAACTAGAGAGGGGGAGGGAGGGAGGAAGAGAAAAAAAGAAAAAAATGGAAACAAAGCTTTTGTAAATAAGGGGGGGAGGGGGGTTGAAGGGAGGGAAGAGGAATGGGGAAAAAAAGAAGAATCAAGATATATCATGTACAGACATTTTGGTCTTTGTCTGTGGGTTGGTAAGGCCTCTTGGTCCACATGGCACGAAAGTGGGAGGGCCACTTCCTTGTGCATCTCTGGAACATGCACCTTCCTCAACCTTCAGAAGGCTCAGGGGTCCCAGGGCTCATCCTAAATTCTAGAATGGTACTCTGGTCATAGCAGTAACAGTCTAGTGCTGTGTCATTTTCCCCAGTAGCAGGTTTTGAAGAGACCAAATTAGATATGATCTTCTATTGAAGAAGACAATTTGGAAGGTGGAGAAAGAGTCTGTCTAGAATAAACCTGAGAAGACAATGCACAGATAACCATCAAGACTTTGGAGGCAAGTTGCATCCATCTCTAATAAATACTGACCGAGGAAAAAACAGTGGCTATAAGAAAATTAGAAAAATCCTTCCTTTTCTCACAGACCTTATTTCTCCTAGGTTAACACCTTTTTGAAATTTTCTGTTCAAAAGACAATTTAGGCTTAATTATGAGGGAAGCTGTGTAGAAAAGAATCATCAATTTTATTAATTTGAAAAATCCTCCACCAGAGTTTACTCCTTGTGGTAAAAGCCCCTCACAAATCAGTGTAGAAATGCTTTTGCACCCTGTCTGACAGCAGAGCATTCCCCACTGGAGAAAAACCCTATGAATTTATTGGATATGGGCAAACGTTTATTCACACGCAATGTCTAACTGAACTGACAAGTCATGCTGAAGAGACACCCTGTACTTCTAAGGAATATTAAAAAGCCATTAGCTAGATGAAAGATCTCATGGAGCTACAGAAAATTCATGCTGGAGACAAGTGAATATAGCATAACCTCATTGAATATTAGAATATTATACTGGAGAGACAGCTTTGAATGTGCTACGTAGGATAAAATTCTCTCAAACTTTATCCCTTATCTGCATTCGAGAGGTCATACACAGAGAAGCCTTATAAATGTAAGAAATGTGGAAATATCTTCAGCCAAAAGTAAATTCTCATTCATCAAAAAATTCATACTGGAGAGAAATCTTGTGAATGTGGGAAAACTTCCATTCCGAGGTCACACCTCAGTCAGCAGAGAAACTGTAGTGGGGGAAACCCCTTTGCATGTAAGGTATGTGGGAAAATTTTCAGTCACAATCCAATCTCAGTGAACATGAGCATTTTCATACTTTTGAATTTAAAAATCCTTTTGATGTAATGAATGTAGGAAAGCCTTTAGCCTAAAGCAGTATGTCATTAAACATCAGAACACCCATACTAGAGAGAAGCTTTTTTTAATGTAATGATCGTGGAAAATCCTTGAGCCTGAAGGAAAGCCTTACCCATCAGAAAATTAACACTGGAGAGAAACCTTTTGAGTCCAAAGATTGTGGGGAAGCTTTCATTCAGAAGTTAAACCTCATCAGACACCAGAGAACTCACCCAGGAGAGAAGTCCTTCATATGTAAGCAGTGTGGGAAAACCTTTAGGGGTAAATCAAATCTTACTGAGCGTGAGAAAATTCACATTGGAGAGAAACCTTTTAAATGTAATGAATGTGGAACAGCTTTTGGCAAGAAGTTCCTCATAAAGCATTAAAATATTCACACTGGAGAGAAATCCTATGAATGTAATGAATGTGGAAAAGCCTTCTCTCAACAAACATCACTTATTGTGCATGTGAGAATCCATTCAGGTAATAAACCTTATGAACGTATGTGGAAAAGCTTTCTCTCAGAGTTCATCTCTCACTATGCATGTGAGAAGCCATACAGGTGAGAAGCCCTATGGCTGTAATGACTGTGGGAAAGGTTTTTCACACTTCTCAACCCTAGCCCTACATTTGAGAATACAAACAGTTAAGAAGCCTTATCAATGTAGTGAATGTGGGAAAGCTTTCTGTCAGAAGTCACATCATGTTAGACACCAGAAAATTCATACTCATTAAAAAACATGTGAATTGGCCAGGGATTTGGCTCAGTGGTTTCGCCGACTGCCTCGCAAGCGCAAGGTCCCAAGTTCGATCCCCGGTACCAAAAAAAAAAAGCAAAAAACAAAAAACACGTGAATATCTTCAAAATGGGAAAACATCTACCAGGAATGTATATCTCACAGTACATCTCAAATATTCTGAAGCAAAGCACCACAAGTGAGGTGAACTTTGACAAATGCTAAAACTTACAGGACACCAACTAGTTCATATTGAAGAAAAAGACATGTGTATGATGAAAAGTCTGTGCCTGACCAAGAAGATTACAGCAGAGGTAATATTAACTTTAGATGCATTTCCCTAAAATTGGGAACACAAAATAAAGGCCTGTTACTATACTCAGTATAAATCTGGGGATCTTCACCAGTATAAGAAAAATAAAGTATTAAAAAGGAAGAAACCAAAATACAGGATCATCTACAAATAAACTTTTGTGACAGTGATTCAGCAGAGCAGAAGAGATTCCAGAAGACAGACCTACGCATTTATTCAAATTTGGAATATGAAAGAGACAGCATTAGATGAGGAAATAAGACTTTAAAAAATTATTTGGAGGTAATTTGTTCTCCAAGGGTGGAGAATGAACCATGAATTACACAGAAAAGTAAAACCCTCAGGGATTGAAGACAAAATTATGAAAAGTCAGTATATTAAAAATGGTTATGACCTTGGAAATAGGAAAACATTCCTTTTAACAAATTCGAAATGCATTAGTTTTACTTGTATGTATGCTCAGGAAATACCAGGAACTCCTCTGTGGCTGGATTTGTAGTAGCCAGATATTGGAAACAATTTAAATGTCCATCTGGAACAAAATGGAAAGTTCTTATGATAGAACAATATGCATGTATAAAAACGCAACAAATGAGAGCCACATGTTAATGGAAATATCTAAAAAATGTTGAGAAGGGAAAAAAGTTGTGGAATGATGTATATATAGTACAATGACTTTTTGTAAATTTGAGTAATAAAAGTTTCCCTGATGAAGTTCAATACTTTGTATTGCTAATAGATATACATACATATGTAAACATTTTTTAAATCAGTTGGAAGGATACAGATCAAACACTTGATGGTGGCCTGTGAGTGGAGAAGGGAAGGGAATGAGTGTGGGTGGTAGGGGTTGAGGAGAGGCTTAATCTTTTAATATAAATATCCATTTCTCTCTTTTTTTTCGTACTGGGGATCGAATTCAGGTCCTTGTGCTTGCGCAGCAGGCGGCGAAACCACTGAGCTAAATCCCCGGCCTATATCCATTTCTCTTAAAAACTGCAAGTAAATATATGAAGATAATAATTCTGCATTGTGGTATATGGATATCTTGTCTTATTTTTTGTACTTTTCTGTATTTTTAGTTTCACAAAATTAAAAGAATGGAGTGATGATGGGAATTCTGTACCTACAGAAGTCAGGTTATAATGTATTAATTCCCAAATACTAAACTTTTTATAGAAATTACTTCTAAAAATTTTATCAACAATGAGTGGATGGACTTACTCTCTATGTAATATGAAACAATTTTATTAGAATTTAAAATGATACCATAAAAAGATGTATCATGTACAGATATAAATCCCTTATAATGAATGTGATCATTATGTATATCTAAAATTAATTAAAAAATAAAATAAATTCTATTTATCCTAGTTCTGATGCTAAATAAAAACCAGCACTGACCCCCCCCCCGCAAAAAGTCTCCTCTTTGTACTTCTTTCTTTATACACTAACATGGTTGGAAAATCATATTCTCTCTTTTCTAAGGTTACGCACTAAAGAGAATATGATGATTCAATATTCTAAAAATTAACTTTAACATTGGAAACTCATTTAAGGTTTAAATACATGTATTTATTTTTTCCAAAGGACTCTGATAGTTCAGTGAAGTATTTTTACCAATTAGAAATCAAAGAAATCAGTTTAACAAAATGGGAATAATACAAAAAGCAACACACACAATCAAGACAGAAGCAACAAACACAAAGACTTTTAAATATTAAAGAAAAAAAGTAAAATTAAAAGTAGGCAGTGAGTACCCTCATTACAATATTAATTGAAATGACACAGACTTGAATACATCAAAAATTGTTATTTCTTCTTTTTTTTTGTTTGTTTTTTTTTGTTTTTTTGAGACAGGGTCTCACACGTAGCCCAGGCTGGCCTGGAACTCACAGCAATCTTCCTGCCTCAGTCTCCCAAGTGCTGAGATTACAGGCTGTTATTATTTCTTGATAGATCACTAAGATACTTTATAAAAGGCTTATTAATACTATCAGTGTATATCATGGCACTTAAACATTCAGAAAACACAAAGAAGTCACTTGATTATCTGAAGACAGTTTTTAAAAATTATGAATGCTAACAGACATCTATAATTTTATTGTAGACAGGTATAATACATTAACATCATTCAACTTAAAATTTCTATTATCTCATTGGAATCAAAACTATTTCATAGTTTAGTGGCAGAAAGATTAAAAAAACTCAGTCTACTACTAGTGATTAACACCAACTACATGAATAATATTTAAAACATTCTGAAATTTTGTAAAGGGTCATTTGCAGTAAGAAAGGGGCAAGAGGAAGGAACTGCCTCAAGGAGGTAAAAGACATCAACCAGACTTCATTTACTTCTCAGTTGTCCCTTTGGGAGCGTCTAATCACACATCCACCAGGAATTTTTGCTCTGTTTATTTAAAGAGGTGATTTTTTTTTTTTTAAAAAAGACACATTTATTCAGCATCATTATCAGACAATTACAATTAGCAATCAACAGCATGGGTGCAAAAAAAGTCTACATTAAAACGCTTTGTTGGAATGCTTTACACTTTCCACAGAACAGAAACTAAAATAACCTGTTATACAATTAGCCACAAATACAGTCAAGTATTTTTACCCATACATATGAGTATTGTCTAAAATATGTCTTCTTTGTAGCAGCTAGGCCTTGCCACCACTGTGCATGGCTGAGTCCACAAATCTGTTGTACCTGTAGTTTCTCTGTCATTTCTCTGGCTCTCCTCTCTTGCTAAGCTTTGTTTCTTGGAAGTAGTAAAACTTTCTGCCCCTGTCATAGCTACTGCTGCTGCTGGAACTGCCATTCCCACCTTTGTTTCATGGTTGGGCCCATCACCATAGGGCCCAGAGCTTCTGCCTTCAAGGTTTCCTCCCTTTATGGGTCCAAAACTTGAAAAGTGATTGTTGTAATTGCCAAAATCACTGCAACTTCCACCACCTCCAAAACTGCTTCGATCATTACCCAATCCATTGTAGTCATCCCCACTGCCATCATATCCACCTCCACCATGGCAGCCACCAAAGCCACCTTGACCACTTAAGTTTCCTCTGCGACCAATGAATGCTTTCCCACATTGTTTACATGCATAGTGTTTCTCCCCAGTGTGACTTTTTTCATGTATAACACATATGTGTAGTGAATGCTTTTCCACATTGCTTACTCATGTACACTTTTTCCCCAGAAAGAGGTGATTCTTATATTTTGAATTATATATAAAAATTTCAAAACTGAAAAACAAACTAAATGTTCATCAGCAGTAGAATGTTAGAACATTACAAAAGAGAATAATGTCAAGGAAAAAGAGCTAAAAAATTATTACATTTTTGTATGCAGTTTTATAGCTACCTTAAAAAAATTCTGAAAAACGTTCAAAGAGAATAGATGAAAATTACACCAACTTGCTAGACTCAGTTATCTTACAGAAGTAAGAATACTGGGGACAGTTTCCTTTTTAAAAATTCTTTTGTTCAACATAGTACTCAAAACATTATCAAGAGCAATTTGGGAAGAAAAAGAAACAAAAGAATATATATAGGAAAGGAGGAAGTCAAATTATCATTATTTGCAGATAACATGATCCTCTACACAAAAGACTTTAAAAACCCACCAAAAGACTCTTAGAATAACCAAATTCAGTAATGTTGCAGGATACAGAATCAACACACAAAAATCGATAGCTGTCCTGTACAGTAATAATTTACAATTGCATCAAGAAAAATTAAACACTTAGGAATTAATCTAAAGAAGCAAAAAACCTCTACAACAAACACCACAGTATGCTGAAAAAAAGAGATCAAAGAAGACATCAGAAAATGGAAAGATATGCCCTGTTCCTGGATAGGCAGAACCAATATAGTCAAAATGACCATACTTCTAAACTTGATACACACATTTAACGCAATCCCAATCAAAATACCAAAAGCATTCCTCACAGAACTGGGGAAAATACCTAAAATTCATACTGAACCAGAACCCAGAACATCAAAAACAACCCTGAGTGACAAGAGCAAAGCAGAAGGTATCACAATCCTGGATTTGAAGTTACATTACAAAACTACAGTGATAAAACGAGCATCGTATTGGCACAAAAACAGACATGAGGATCAATGGAACAGAATAGAGGATGCAGAAACAAACCCAAGCACATTCAACTATTTGGTCTTTGACAAAGGGGTCAAAAATATATACTGAGGTAATACAAACTCTTTGATAAATGATCAGAAAACTGGCTATCCACATGCAGAACAATGAATCTAGACTCATATCTCTCAGCATGAAATAGCTAAACTCAAAGAACTAAATGTTAAAACAGAAACAACCTGATGAAAGATAAAATAAGTAAAACTCTTGAAGACATAGGTGTAGGCAAAGACTTACTGAACAGAACCAGTAGCACAAGCAATAATACCAAGAATCAACAAATGAGATATCAAATTAGAAAGCTTCTACACAGCAAAAGAAAACTAACAGGGCTGGGGATTTAGCTCAGTGGTTCTGCCGCCTGCCTTGCAAGTGCAAGGATTCGAGTTTGATCCCCGGTACCAAAAAAAAGAAAACCAACAGTGAAAAGACAACCTACAGAATGGGAAAAAAATTTTGCTAGCTATTCCCTAGAGGACTAATATCTAGAATATATAAAGAACTCAAAGAAAAAATTAGACCCCCTCTCAAAATAAAAGGCCCAATAAAAAATGGACAACTGAAATGATAGACACTCAGAAGTATAAATGGCCACTAAATACATGAATACTTGACATCACTGACCATTAGAAAAATGCAAAATAAAACAACACTGAGATTCCATCTTACACCAGAATGAATGCCATCATTAAGAAATCAAGTAACAAATCCTAGCAAGGCTGCAGGAAAAAAAAGAAAATTTTTACATCATTGGTGGGAATGTAAACTGGTACAACCACTATGGAAATCAGTATGGATTCCTCAAAAAAATTATAATCAGATTCCATTTGACGCAGCTATTCCCTTTCTAGGTATCTTCTCAGAAGAGTTAAAGACATCATATCACAGTGCTACATGCATACCCATGTTAACAGCAACACAATTCATAATAGCTAAATCCTGGAAGCAGTCTATAAGTCCATGAACAAATGAAAAATAAACAAAATGTGGCATTTATACACAATGGAGTACTACCCTGCCACAATGAAAGATATTAAAATGTTCCAATGTGAGGGATGAAATAGGGTTTTTGTATAGATGAAACAATTGGTCTTATGGAGATGATGGCAGGTAATAGACCCATAGTTTATTAAATTAGTTCCTCCCCTTTCATTTTTTAAAAGTTAAAAACAAGTTTAAAAGGGAATAGCTATTTTCCCACTACTCCTCAGAAATATTGTAGTGTTGTTTAGTGTGAAATCCACAGACCTGAGTGCTAACAGCTTATAACATAGTTCTTAATTCTAATACAGTACCATCAATATTATACAGGAAAGCCACCATAGCTAAAAATATAATTGAGAGAACCAGCAGTCCTGAGCAAACTGATTCATATTACATTAAATAATGTTTTTTAATTTTGCTGGTACTTAGGACTATAAGAGAACCTGGGCTTATTACGGCAAAGCCATAGAAGTTACCTCTGTTTTGACTAAACTCTTCTTTTTTTCAGTGCTGGGGATTGAACTCAAGGCCTTCGCACTGAGCTACATCCTCAGCCTTTTCATTCTTTGAGACAGGATCTTACTAAGTCACTAAATTGTCCGGCTAGGCTCAAATTTGTGATCCTCCTGCCTTCGTCTCCCAGAGTGCTAGGATTATAGGTATGTCTGTTTTGAGTAAACTTAATACACAGAATTTTAGACTTGTAGCCCTGAAAAGTTTTGAAGCTATGCTTAACACTTATTTCCTATTAATCAAAGTTTTGGTACTTTGGATTATTGAAGTAGAGGCAGGTAAAAGAAATCCTGTTCATAGGATGGGCTGAGATAATTCAGCTTATTAAATGTCTTTGAAACAAGATTAAAATTCAGATACTCCCCCTGTAACAAGGATCTAAAGGCTGGACCTGCACATTCCCAACAGTAAATAAAAGCAGGATAAGGCTTAGTATATCTGCACTAATTTTCTATATCTCCTTTATTACCTTAAAACTTTGGATCACATCATCGCTCAGCTCTGCAAATAGACTTGTTAATCATTTAAGAAGTATTTGTATTACAGAGTTCATTAGTCTTAAATTTACTCAGCCTATCTCATTCCCCTTCATGACCAAGGACACCATGATAAGAGTTACTAAACTAGGCTTAAGGATGTATAAGAATATCCAGTTGCCAAGCTTTTATAATATTCAGTTCCAGAACCCCTGGAATAGTGCCTAGAAGTTTCCAATCATTGTCCTAAACCTACAGTCACTTTGTATTCCAGGAAAAGCACAGACCACTCCAGGAGGTTATCTCCCATAACAGACCTTATGAGAAGAACCAAGGCTCCCCCTCAAGCAGAAGCTGTTATCTCAAGATTGGAACCAAACTGCCTCTTCAAGTCATGATGGCTCTCCCAGAACCTCAGAGAACCAGTCTTGAAATATCAATCAGCTAGACCAAGGCTTGTAGTTTTTTTTCCCCTTGCATTGTACTTCTTTGAGTGGTTTTAATTTTTTGTATATGTACGTGTTTGATAATAAAGTTATTTAATAAAAAAAATTGATAATATATTCTTTTTGAGGCTAAGTATTATTCCATTGAATCTGGAACAAATACACCAAAGCTCTTGTCCTGTTTTGTTCTTTTTGACGTTCTTTTTGTCAGCTGTGCAAAACCCCAACCCTTGCTTTGGTTCACCTTTCTATAAAACCCCCAAAGCTTCTGTCAGCCCCCAAGACGATCTTGAACCTCTTTATCTGTGCTTCCTAGGATGGCCATGGTAATTTAAAACTCCTTTCCTGCTCTTCACCACTGCTCATCTTTTATTTTATTTTGTTTTGTTTCTTCAGACAGGGTCTTGCTGTGTAGTTCAAGCAGGCCTTGAACTCACTGTGGCCCAGGCTGGCCTTGAGCTCACAGGGATCTGAGTAGTGGGATTACAGGCATGGATCACCGTGCTGGCACCACTGCTCATCTTGATTAGCATTATGGGACACACGGCTGAGCCTGGTCTGTTGGAACCCCCAGAGCTGGGGCTTTTGCCCTGAAATTCTAGTAACATCCTTATTATGTAGAATGTACCTAACAGATTTAGGAAATAGATAACTGATTTTGAAGTTGCTATCACAATTTTAGTTCTTTTATTTATTGTTACATAACAAAATCTGAAACTTGTTCCCAAAGATTGATATAATTATCATTAATAGCATAAGAAAACATCCAAACAATTAACATATGAATACTGTTACCTGTCGAGAGTACCTAAAATACATATTTTAATTTTATTAAATCAACTGGAATAATAGGACAATAGGTTGAATATAATGAACAATATCTGTGGTTAATTTAAAAGACTGTTCTAAAATTGAAGAGTAACACTGTTTTGAATTATCAACAAATTAGCAACATTTTAACTGTTACAAATACATCATACTTAACTCTTTTTTGGAAACTGGAATTGCAGATATTGACTTGATCAAGTTTTCAGGTGGAAGATCCAGCACTCTGGAAAGCTAAACATCAAAAAGAACAAAACAGGACAAGAGCGTTGGTGTATTTGTTCCAGATTCAATGGAATAATACTTAGCCTCAAAAAGAATATATTATCAATATTTTTTATTAAATAACTTTATTATCAAACACACACACATACAAAAAATTAAAACCACTCAAAGAAGAACAATGCAAGGGGAAAAAAACTACAATAATATTCAAATACAGTAGAACTCAACCAAAACAGAACTGAAAAGCACTTAAACATTTTTCCATATAACTTACAAAAGTATCTCAAGCACCAACAAGACACCAGAGGATGTGATTTGTTTCAGAAAGGTCCCCATAACCAACATTGAACAAATAATGATCTGGAAAAAAAACTCCAGTTAGCTAGCAGACTCCACATAAGCCAAACTTCTCCCTGATTTAAATTTCGATACAGTCATAGGACACGCGATGGAAACACAATCTGAGAAATATGTTATTGGGCAATTTCGTCTGTGTGTATCCTTAATTACACTTTCAGTTTCTCACACTAGAGAAACTATTCAGTATTTACACATGTGTGTCCTATTTATTTCACTTAAGAGGATGGCCTCAATATGCATCCATTTAGCTATGTCTCTAGTTTCTCATTCTTTATGGCTGAGTAGTACTCCATTTTACAAAAAAACCACATTTTCTTTATTCAGTCTCCTGTTGATGGGCACTTGGGCTGTTTCCAAGCTTTAGCTATTACGAACTATGCAGCTATAAACATGCGTGTACATATATTGCTATGGTAAGATTCTTTTAATTCTTTTGTGAAGATACCCAGCAGGGGGATAGCTGGGCCGAATGGGACCTCTAACCCTAATTCTTTGAGGTATCTCCATACTGATTTCCACAGTGGTTGCACCAATTTGCACTCCCACTAACAATGGAGAAAGGTTCCTTTCTCCCCACACCCCCGCCAGCATTTGTTATTAGATGATTTCTTAATAGCAGCCATTCTTTCTGGGGTGAGGTGGAATCTCAGTGTTGTTTTCATCTGCATCTCTCAAATAACCAGTGATGTTGAACATTTTTTCGTATATTTATTTGCTGCTTTTACTTCTTTGTCTGAGAAATTTCTGTTCATTTCAGATGCTCATTTTTGAATTGGGTCTTTGAATTTGGGGGGGTCTGATTTTTTTCAGTTTTTTATATATTCTAGATAGTAGTCCTTTGTCTAAGGTACAGTTCCTGAAAATTTTTTCCCACATTCGTAAATCAATAAACATAATACATTATATCAAAGGACTCAAGGACAAAAACCATATGATTATATCAATAGATGCAGAAAAGGTATTCAAGAAAATCCAACACCTATTTATGATAAAAACCCTACAGAAAATTGGAATAGAAGGTCTTTATCTCAACTTGATTAAGGCTATCTATGAAAAACCAACAGCCAACATCATACTGAATGGTCAAAAACTGAAAACTTTCATGCTAAAATCAGGAACAAGACAAGGACGCCCACTATCACCACTCCTGTTTAATACTGTTCTTGAACATTAGCCACAGCAATTAGAAAAGAGAAAGAAATAAAAATAGGAAAGGAAGAAGTTAAACTGTCATTATTTGCTGATGATATACTTTACATTGAAGACCCAAAATACTCTATTATCAATAGATTTACAAAATATATGAATCTCAAATGCATCATGAATTTTGAACCCAACATTCTGAAAAGCCCATAACTTAAGGATGAACGATAGATCTGTGGTTGCTAGGGGTTGACAGTGAGGAGAGGCTTTGATCATAAAGCAGCAAACTGTTCACCTTTTATCTAACAGTGAATTTGATCTTTTAAAAATTTTTAAATGGTATAGAAAGAGGAGAGATGAACCACTGAGAATCCAAAGATAATTTTTTAAATTTAAAAATATTTACTGAGTGGCTACTATTTGCCAAATATTGTTCTAAGTGTTGGGGATTCAGCAGTGAATAAAATGGAAAAAGCATCCCAGCATTCTGGGAGGCTGAGGCAGGGAAATTCCAAGTTCAAGCCCAGCCTGGGCAACTCAGTGACTTATTAAGACCCTGTTACAAAAGAAAAATTTTTTTAAAAGAGGGAAGGGCTAAGTATGCAGCTCAGTTCGAAGGCCCTGGGATCAATTCCTAGTACCATGAAAAATAAATAAAACCAGACAAAAATCTTTTGGCACTTAAAAATAAACAAGTAAATACTAGAGAAAATCTTATCCTCAAGTCCTATCAAAGCTTTATTTATCAGAATAGCAGGGGTTCAACAAAACAAAAGGGCTAGGTGTGAACTAAGTGGCAGAGCACTTGCCTGGCATGTGAGGCTCTGGATACGATCCCCAGCACTAGACACGCACACACACAACACACAGACACACACACACACACACACACACACAATAAACAGGTAGTGTATTTGTATTCTTATAAAAAAAAACTTCTTTCAAGATTATAATACATAGCCAAAGTTGTGAAACAATGCCCTAACCAGACACTAGAAGCTGGGTGGAAGAGACATTCTCCCATGTCCTAAATAATTCCTATATGACAAGTACGTCTTTCCTATATGCCTTAGTTTTCCTTAGAACAATCAAATGACTATCATATTATTATAGCTTTCATTTCACAAATAATGAAAATAAAGTACAGAGAATTAATGTAAGTGGAAAAGCTGAGATGTGAACATCTAAGTGGAAAAGCTAAGATGTGAACACAGGCCACACACACAGAGATCAAAATATACAGCAAATGTTAAATTAAAAGACGCATTGTCATTAATCCCTCTCAAAATACTCCCCCCCTGCTTCAACTGCCCCCATCCCCACGAGGACTGCTACATTCCCAGCCTAGCTTCAAATATTCTTATCCTCCACCCTCTGAGAAGAGCCGCCAAGGAGGGCCCCCCAGATGGACAATCGGAGGGCACCAGCCGCATCTGTGGGTCTTGACTGACATTTATAAAATCACTCTTTCTGAGCCCAAAATGCCACGATAGACAGGAGGCTGAGACTCCTCCGATGGGGCAAGGTTCTTCCTACTCCACTTCCTATTCCACTTTGGCCACTCTAAGACCCAACTAGCCGCATCTGCAGTGACCCCACTTCAGTTCTGTCCCAGGTTCCAGCCAGCCTGTTCTGAGCCCCGGTGCCTGTGAATACTAATAAAATGCAGGTGCTTCAAAAAAAAAATTCTTATCTTATCATCCTTGTCACTCTCTGAAGCAGTTCTAGAAGTCCTCTTTCATGTCTTTACAAGATGTGATAAAAAATACGGTGAAATGCTGCTACCAAGTGCCATCCAACAGAAAGTAAGCTCATGAAAAGATCAGTGTGTCCTCATCCACCTTATTCACCAGATCTGGCACCATATGACTTCTGGATCTTTCCCAAAGTCAAAACGATAATGAAAGGGAAACCTTTTGAATTGATTCAGGACACTGAGGCAGCCACAAGAGGACAACTAAAAACAAAAAAACGGACTTCCAGAACTGCTTCAGAAAGTGGCAACACTTCTGTACGTATGTGTTATCAAGAGGGGAAGTGTGCCTTCAGTGAAAAATGCATCAAAAAAAAGGCATGTGCCACCATGCCTTTTACAGGCATGTGCCACCACACTCAGCTTCAAATTTCTTAAAAGTACTTTTAATAGTTGTGGTTTGATAAGGAAAAAAAGTCTCATTTTTGCTATCATAATGACTGTTCATTGCAAAAAATTGCAAAGAACTTTTAAAAGAGCATTTCTTCCTTAAACAATCATTATCATTAACACTGGTTCACTTCTTTAGAGGTATTTCTATCCAGGTATATAGGCAGGAAAATAAGAAGATAGACTGGATAAACTTTATAAAAACTGGGCTGTGTTGTAATTAGTTTTATTTTGGGTTTTTTTTCCTTAAGTTTTATCATGGAAGACATTCAACTTTTAAACTTATTTTTGTTTGATTTTAACAAAAAAAAAGCAGCCCTAAGTACAATTTCAAGAATTATTGATGTATTTCCTAAATGAATTCCATATAGATTAGAAAAGGGATTAAACATTTGGAATGTTTTTTAAAAAATTTTGATGTTTCAAATTTAGTGGTAACCCCTGGCATAAAGATGAAGCCAATAGTATCACAGTTCATATGACTTTCTTTTATCTTTTCTAATTTACATTGGGTGGCTTCCTCAGAATTTATATTTGTAGTGTTTATTAAGTTAGATGTTATTCTTTACCTCAGGGAAATTTTCCCTTCCTTTGAATATTGTGCCTTGTCTGCCATGACCTTGATCATACCTCTGATTACGGCTGCCACTTGGGTGAACCCTTGTGTACTTTCATTCAGTTAGTTGACATTCCCTCATACTCGCTGAAGTTTGCTGGTTCCAACAAAGACTTAGTTCCATTGTGATAGTTATTTTAGGTGGGCAACATCTGCTTCACATGTGTATGATTTTTAGATACCATGGAAATTAAGTCCCAGTTGCCTGTAGCAATGACCTTGATGACACTATCTTACACTAGCTTATTCTTCTCAGTCTATCACTTCTGCCCTCCAGAATCATCTCCTAGATAAACTGCCTGCTTACATGGTCTTTTCTCAGGCTCTGCTTTTGGGCAGTGGGGGATGTGGGATGGGGTCAAGATAATCTATCTATGAATACTTTTAATTTTTCTTGGATTCTATTGATTCATCTCCATGACTTTAAGACCAAGTTAGAAATCCTGCCAAATGAGGCTGCTCTGTTCTGCTTCAGAATCTTTTGTATCTCCTCTTGGCTATCACTTTCAAAATTTGTGGCTTTGTGCTTTGTCCCTCTATCCTTATGTATTTACTACTAGAAAACAACCTACCTACTTTCTTTCTTTCTGTTTTCTTGTTTGCCAATTTTCCTGACACAAGCAGAGAGATCTTTGGAGGGCAAACTCCTGGGTCCTTACTCATAAAAAGCAGGATTTGTATTTCCGAAGACAATCATTGACTTAGACTGTCTTTGCTTTAAAATGTGTGTGTGTGGAGGGCTCCTGTTGGGATTAAAAACAAAACAAATCTTGATTTCACTTTGTACCTTAAAACTTTAGGTCAGATCTTTTCTTAGTTTTGCATATAGGCATGTTAATCACTCAGGGATTATCTTTCTAAAAGTTGGCAAGGTTGATTAGCTCTAAATATACATAACCTATCTCATCCCCATTCAAGACTGAAGACATTAGGATAAGAGATTTACAAAAACATTCAGCTATCGTTGAAACACCCAGAAATCTCCAGTTATTTCTCTAAACCCATGATCACCATGATTTCCAGAAGCTTCCAGAAGACTGAGAATGTCCTAAGGAGAAACAATCATCACATTGAGTCTGAATTGCCCCCTCAAACAATAAAGAGATCTCCTGGAACCATATTGTGAAAACAGAGCTAAGATAATGATCAACCAGACTCTATTCCACTCCAGCAAATCCATGAAATGTAGTCTCGTTATTTTGTTAACAGGCAAACTGGATTCTCTTCGTTAGACCCATGCCCTCTTCAATCCCTTTCCTACTTTCTCTTACTTTCTAAATCTACCTAATAAAGTTGCCTATGCCTCACTCTGACAAGTCCTGAAATGCTTTTCTGTGATGAGAGTGGAAGAACCTATGGGGGTGCAGTGAGTTGGGATTCCTATCTCCTCTATGGGGACCCCCTCAGACTGTCCAGTGACATTCCTCTGTTTTTGTATTTTAGAAATGCCAGTTTTCCTAAGATTGGATTTATCTTGTTCCAAATTTTATTTTTCTGATTGTTTCAATCTCTGTTCATTAAAATGTTTTCTCTGATTATCTTAGCCCTCCCGTATCATATTTTTGTTTTCAATTATGAATATTCCTTTGGGTTTTGTTACTGTATGGTAAAAATTTGATATTTAGAGTCTTATTTTAATCTTACTGTTTTTTTCATCTTGTCTTTTATTTCTTGTTTACCGTATTCACATCTCAGTGAGTTTCAAACCCTGAAGCATTTGTGAAAAATGTTTTTCTATTCCTTGGGTTATATTTTTCTTCTGGACAGCACTTGAATTTTTTGTATGCCACAATCTTTCCATTCTTTCAGTGTCTTTCTCCTCCTCCTTTCTCCTTCTCTTGTCTTTCGATATTTGCCTTTTTGTGATGCTTGTTCTTTTTCCTCTTGTTCATGCTTGATAATTCTTTCTATTTGTATGTTGTGTTGGTGACTTCATTCCCTGTCGAATTTGTTCTTTGCTCACTGCACTTGAATGGCTGCAAAAATACAAAATTTGTACTTTCTACTCATTTGTTTCTCTCTAAATCACGGTGACCTGCAGATCATTCTGGAACTGACTTGGCATATTGAATTTTGGCTGAGTAACAGTGGTATTTTTCCTTCTTCCTATAAAAGTCCCATCTCTGCTTCTTACTTCTCACACTTTCAGGGTTTGCACCCTGTAATTGGGAAGACCTCACTGTGTTACCCTGCAACCTTTACCAGAAAAGTATCATAATTCTCTTGCTTTACTCATTCTCACCTACAGCTTGGCAGCATCTACCACTCACAAGAGGAAAAAAATGAAAGGGCCAGGGATTTAGCTCAGTGGTGCTGCCGACTGCCTTGCAAATGCAAGGTCCTGAGTTTAATCCCCGGTACCAAAAAAAAAAGAGGAAAAAAAATAATGGAATTCATTTAATCTGTTCCTCTCCAGATTGGAGTATTAATGAAAATTGTTATTTTATGACTTCTGATACTTGAGGACCAAGTTAGGAGCCTACCCAAACAGGGCTGTTCCATTTTGCTCCAGTCTGTCGTCTTTCTTTGGCTGTTCCTTTGGAAACCTTACTATCTGCCTTTTTTTTCTTCCTTCTTTTTTTTTTGTAGTTCGGTGGCAGGTGGGAGATTATGTGAAGAAGCCTTTATTCATGTGCTTCATCTCAGAAGTCTTTCCCTTTTTTTCTTTTTTAGTTGTAGGTAAATATAACAAAATTTACCATCTTAAGCATTTTCAAGTACAGTATAGTTCAGTGGCTCATATAATATATTTGCATTGTTCTGGGACCATCACAGCCATTTGCAGGACTCTTTTCATCTTAGCAAAACTAAAACTCCACTCCCATTAAACACTAATTCCCCATTGATCAACCCCTTTCTCTTTTATTTTTAAATTTACATTATGTGAGAATGTTTCTGTGCCTTTTATAAAATTGCTATGAAACTACTATTCTGGTATTCATTTCTTTATGTAAAGAGGGTAGCCTCATTTCTTCCTGCTGACTTGTTGGATCCTTCACTAGGAAAGCATGCATTGTATTAGATTTTCTCTGTACCTTGGGTGCCAAGAAACGCAGTAACTATCATGAACTTAGGTTATATGGTACAATCTTATACATACTGCCATTTTGGCTTTATATGTTTAAGCTCCCTCAGAACTTTTTTGGAAAATATGAAATATAGTAGAATAAATGATTTCAAGTAGTTTTTAGTTTATATCAGAATGAATTTTTTGTGGTGTTTATTTGAAAGGAAACATTTTATTGCTACCTAAATTCACTACTTGTCAGCTGAAATGCTTTGAATTTGATCTGCATCAGTACTTTTTTCAATAGAGTTAAGCATATTTAAGATAGAAAATCTTAGTTATGAGTAAGTTTGAGCTAAGTCATATCTACAATAAAGTAAAACCTTTTAAATGGAAAAGGAAATAATTGCATGTTGGTGGCATGGTGGGAGGCTGAGGCAGCAGGATTACAAGTTTGATTTCAGCCTGGGCAATTTAGTAACTTAGCAAAACCCTGTCTCAAAATTAAAAATTGAAAAAAAAAGGCTTGGGATGCAGTTCAATGTGAAAGCCCTAGGTTCAATCTCTAATATAAAGGGAGAGAAGGAAAGAGAAAAAGGGAGACAGGAAGAGGGGAAAGGAGGGAGAGAGAGAGACCGACCGGTTCCTATTTAAAACTAGGCAATACATCCCCAGCAAGAAACTTGCACTTAAAGTTAGGCAGTATGTCTCAAATATGCAGCTTTCAGTTTATCTAATTTTCTGTGGCAGTAACACATTCATCAAAGGCAGTGATGGTGAACCTTTTAGAGCTTTCAATGGTTTGCTACACATGCCATAGGTTTGCCACCGCTTATCTAAGGTAATGGATGACAGCTGGATCCCATTTACCAGAGTGTCTAGGGTGGCAGTGTTAAGGAAAACTCAAAACGCCCAACATTCACAAATTCTAACACAACATAATAATGGCTAATATTTACTGCAGCCATTTGTTTCTCTGACATACAGGCAAACTCGATTCCTACTGTCAGAATCCAGATAATGAATGCAAAGTCAAAAAATAATCAGCCTGACATTAGATAGGTGCTAATTTCTGATGGGAGCTAAACTTGGCAGGTTCAGGATCAAAATCAATGGTATCCACATAAAAACCTTAACTTTTGCTAATGAAAAAGAAGACATATGCAACCAGATGTCTAGGTGGCAGAGCTGGTATCGTATTATATATATATATTTTTTGGTACCGGGGATCGAACTCGGATCCTTGCGCTTGTGAGGCAGGCGCTGGAATCACTGAGCTAAATCCCTTGCCCAATCATATTATATTATTTCTATATTTTTTATGCATATAACACAGTCTTCAAGGCCATGAGATGTCTAGGTGGCAGAGCTGGTGTCATATTATATTATTTCTATATTTTTTATGCATATAATACAGTCTCCAAGGCCATGAGTCTAAAATTTTTTATTTTTTTTTGGTACTGGGGATTTAACTCAGGACCTTGAGTTTTCAAGGCAGGGGGCAACACTGAGCTAAATCCCTGCCCGAGTCTTAAAATTCTTAAAAAGTTACTACTTACTCGTCCAAATGATAAATCACTTAAATTAGCAATTATCCCTGATTATTCTTCACTTCTGATTCTAACACAACCAGGTCAGATTCTGTTCTACCAAGGGAACATTTGTGTTCCACATTTGCTCCTCCAAAGGGACAGGTCTGGATTAGATCCACCATGCAAACAAAAACTAAACAAGGTAATGACTGAAACTTTAGGATTCAGAGGTGTTATGGCTTGTATCTAGATGTCCCCCTAAACCTTCATGCAGTCAAAGGTGGGGAGTTTCAAAAGTGGCTGGATTAGGGTGTATAAATGTGGATTAAAGATGTGATACAGGGGGAAAAAGCCCCCAATAACCTAAGCACCTCCCACTAGCACACCTGAGACTCATCAGAAACGTTGAGGCCTGTCTTCCTATTCACTCACTCTTAGAATGTATCACTTCTATTAAGTTCCGTAGAGATAAGTTAATGAACAGATTTTAAAGCCATTTAAAATGTACAAGTTACATGACAACTAAATGCAATTTGTGATGCAAGCTGTGGAAAAAAATCCATAAAACTATAATATGGAGTATAGATTAAAGTATTCTATCAATGTTATGTGAGTCTAAAAACTATACTGTAGATATGTAAACCTTGGACTTCGAAACAAAAAGATTATATATCAAGAGATAGAGGAGCACAGTGTGTGAAACCTACACTCAAACAACACAGAAAAAAAACTACCAACACATAAAATGATGAAACAAATGTGGCAAAATGTCAGTACTTCATGTATTTAGATAAAAGGGATTTGAAGTTTTCAGTGCTACTACACAACTTTTCTCTACATTCCTTCAAAATTAAAAGTAAAAAAAAATTTTAAGTGAACCAGCTGAAATTTTGTTTTGTTTTGTTTTTTGAGTCAGGGTCTCACTCTATAATTCAGGCCAGCCTTGAACTTACTATGTAGCCTAGGCTGGCCTAGAATTCGCTGTGATCCTCCTGCCTCAGCCTGCCACGTGCTGGGCATGTGCCAGCATACCCAGCCTTTTTTTTTTTTTTTTAACTTAATGCTAAAGCATAGATGGAAAAGAAAAGAGAAACTTTTTGGAAAGGAGAACTTTTTGCAAAGCACAAACTGCCTTTGCTCTGGACTACCTTTTCAATAATAATTATATAAAAATAGATTTATCAGAAATAGTGCCTCAAAAAACAGATCCAAGGATCTGTGAAATAGAATAGAAGATGCAGAAGCAACTCCAAACATACTCAGCTATCTTATCTTTGACAAAGGGGCCAAACACCTTCACTGGAAAGATGGCTTCTTTAATAAATGGTGCTGGGAAAACTGGCTTTCCACATGCCAAAGACTGAACTTTGACCCATATCTCTCACCGTACACTAAACTAAAATCAAAAGGGAACAAAGATCTAACTATAAAAACAGAAACACTTAATCTGCTGGAAGACAGACTAGGTAAAACTCTTGAAGATATAGGTGTAGGCAAAGACTTTATGAACAAAACCCCGATCGCACAAGCAATATTACAAAGAATCAACAACTGGTATCACATCATATTAAAAAGCTTTTGCACAGCAAAAGAAACCACTAACAGAATGAAGAGACAACCTACAGAATGGGAAAAAAATTTTACCAGCTATTCTTCAAAGGACTAATATCTAGAATATAAAAAACTAAAAAAAAAAAATCAGATCCCCCAAATTTAAAGAACCAATCCAAGAATGGGCACCTGAAATGAATAGACACTTCTCAGATGAAGAAGTACAAACAGCAAATAAATACATGAAAAAATGTTCAACATCACTGGTCATCTGAGAGATGCAAGTCAAAACAATGCCAAGATTCCATTTCACTCAACAAAGAAAGGGTGTTATCAAGAAATCAACCAATAACAAATGCTGGCGGGGCTGTAACAAAAAAGGAAACCTTCTCGACTGTTGTTGGGAGTGTGGAAATCAGTGTGGAGATTCCTCAAAAAACTAAAAGTAGAGGTTGCATTCAACCCAGCTATTCCTTTTTGGTATCTTCCCAAAAGAATTAAAAGCATCATAGCACAGGTATATATGCACATTCATGTTTACTGCGGCACAGTTTGTAATAGCTAAATCTTGGAAACAACCCAAATGCCCATCAACCAATGAGTAAAGATGTGTTTTTTTATACAATGGAGTACTACTCTGCCATAAAGGATAAGCTTGAGACATCTCTAGCTAGATTTCTAGCTAAATGTAAATATCTCATGGTTTCTCTGGTATGTGTAATACCAAAGGACCAAAATGTATAATATATATTGGGAAATGGCAAGAAAATGTTCAAATGAGAAGGGGAACATGGGAGGGAGAAGGGGGGTGGGGAAGGAAAGAAGGGACAAGAAAAAAAAAATGGAAGGAAAAAAATGGAAACGAGGCTTTTGTAGATAAAGAAGGGAGGGGGTTGAAGGAAGGGGAGGAAATGGGAAAGAAAGAAGCAAGATATATCATGTATAGGTACAAATTCCCTATGATGAATATTATTACGCATACGGTATAAAATGTACCAGTAAAATAAAAAAAAACAAAAAACAAAAAACAAAAATGCCAGAATACCCATTTTGGCAAAGATATTGAGAAACAAACAAAAAATGAATGCATACATTATATTATTTTGTGAAATTTTCACCTTGCTTATATAAACGGCCGTAGTGTGTATAGAATGCATTTCTTTTAGGCACAAGGAATAATCTACATAATGGGAATGTAATGCAAAAGGAAATCTTACTGTGTTAAGAGAAAAGAATACACTGGCTAGAACCTAGAGAAAATGTAAAATAGCATGAATGTAGTTATATGAATTTTGAAGGATGCTAAGCACGTGGTAGTTTGTGAAAAGTAGAAAGATAGTGATATGATTTGATTCTTTTTTTTTTTTCTTTGAGACAGGTCTCGCTATGTAGTTCAGGTTGACCTCGAACTCATGGTGATCCTCCTACCTCAGCCTCCAGAGTGGTAGGATTATAGGTACATTCCACCACACTTAGCTTGATTTACATTTTAGAAGTTACTTTTTTTCTTTGCAGTACTGGGGATTGAACCTAGGGCCTTCAGACTGACCTAAAGCCCAAGCTTTTTTAAAATTTTAAGACAGGGTCTTGCAGGGTCGGGGATTTAGCTCAGTGGTTCTAGCGCCTCCCTTGCAAGCACAAGGTCTTGAGTTTGATCCCCGGTACCAAAAAAAACAAAAACAAACAAAAAAAGATAGGGTCTTGCAAAGTCTCCCAGGCTGGGCTGGAACTTGTGATCCTCCTGCCTCAGCTTCCCAGAGTTCTGGGTTTAGAGGTGAGCACCACCACACTTAGCTTTTAAAAGTCACTTTTCTTGATATATGTAGAATGAACTGGAGAGACAAAATGGCAACAAAGATCAATGAAAAGGATTTTGTAGCAGTCAATGTAGCTGATAATGGTTTGGTTTGGGATGGGGAAGTGGTGTCAACAGCAATAGAAAAGAACTGTGGTTCCATCCATTCCATGTCAGTATCTACACACGTGCTCTTCTTGGAATACCCTACCCCTTCCTGAGCTCTCATCCTATTCACATGGCACACTGCTACTCACAGCCCTTTCAAAATGGAGCCCCAACATCTCCTTTTCAACAAAGCCTTCACACATAGTTTTCTTTTCCATGTTCTCTCAGCACAAGCTTCCAAATAGTCATAGACTGCACTATAACTACCTGTTCACATGTTTCCCAAGCTAAAGCCATTCCAGGGCAGAAACCATATTCTACTCATTTTCAACCTTGACACAATATTTAGAAAACTATAAATTCAATCAAAGTTTGCTGAATGTATGTACTCTTGCATGTAATATATTCCATCACTCCTAAACTAACAAAGCAATCCTCATTTGTAAAGATACTACGTATTGTACATATTTCTATTTATCTTCAAATTTTAGATACTCACACAACGATTCTATATTCAAAGACATATATATTTATGTTGCTATATAAATCCATAATATTGTTTAGCAACCAAATTGGGCATCTTGTCTTTACAAACTAAACAACATAGTGTATAGGAAAGAGCTAATTTTTCTATAAACCAAATCTTCAAATTATTGATCACATGGTTTGGGCAGGTTATTTAATCTTTCTAGATCTCTAGTTGTTCAATTACATAATAATACAATTATGTGAACTATATCCAAGGGTTGCCATGGGGCTAAGTGTGAATGTAGAGTGACACAAATATATGCTCAGTAAATATATACTCGACTTACATTCTGTACAGGAAGAATAATTTAGCCTTTGTAAAACTACACACAGTATGTTTCTGATTATGGCATTATCTTGACCTAAGGATATAAAATGGAAACCACCTATGGATACTGAGACCCAAAACTATCTACCTCAGACATCATTTACTAACCTGAGGTTATTATTTCTTCATACTCATTAACATAACTTCACAATTCTTGGGAGACTCCTGCCCAAATAACTTGATCATTATAGGAACTTCATTAAAAATCTTCAATAGAAAGCATCAGTTTATGCCTCAGAACTCCTTGCATTCCCTTCCTTTCTCTTTCCAGTAATGATAAACTGTTATATTAAGAACAGTGTTCACTCCCAGTTAAGCAACCACCTCTCACTGGGTGCCACGAAAAGGTCAGCCTTAAACCAAATTCCAAATTCTCAGTAAATCTGACCTAACTTGCCTTTCCAAACTGAGACACTATCAAAGCTCCAGCCTGGTAGTGCTTTCCCTTACTCTAGTAAACAATAAAAACAGCTTTATCTTATCAAAATGTGATGGTGGTGGTATTTGGGGAGTTAGCATTGGCCACGGCAGTACATCCACACGCATAAAGATAAGGCAGAGGGATTCTCCTACAAATGTCTAGAAACAATAAAAACGAACGAATGTAAATTATACACCAGCCAAAACACGTTCACTAATACTTTCATTAATAAGGAAATTGGCTTGTCAGGACCATAATACACTGTCCTTGTAAAATTCCACAGGTGGCCAGTGAATTTTAAAAATTCTTTTTGATCAATTCCAGATTCTGCAGTTTTTTACTCTCTTTTCAAAAAGTTGTTAAAATATGACTGAATCAAGAAAAACTGCTTCATGTATTGTTGGGTTTGTCAAAACGCATACATATCATACATACAAACATATACACACACGTATATGGTAGGATGCTGAGAACTATCTGCAAGAGTTAACCAGCTTTCAAGGTAGATCCTTTCCAATGGCAATTTAGGTCCATTATTAACTTCACGAGTGTGAGCAACACTGATTTCTTAGGGTTTTAAGCAGGGCCCAAAGACATTCAATCAAAGGTACAGTAAAGAATGTAAAACTGTGGGCTGAAGAGTGAAGGAAGCAACAAGTGCTTTTCAAGGTTTACTTTTTACCCTGTGAAAGCGATCTCCACCCCACTTTCTGACCCTTCACAGGTTTCCCTACTCCAAAGAGCGAGGAGACCGCCAAACTAACTAGATTTCGCAGAACTCGCTCTCACGCTAAATGAAGACTCTCCGTAGAGACCAAGAGGGTTTGCAGTCCCTGACTTCTGGGGAGTCTTCCTTCCGCCCACTCTGGTATCCATACCTGACTGGCAATGCACCTGCGGAAGCCGCACGCCATATCTTATTCTGCAAGACCAGTAGCCCCCGGGTTCCAGGCCTCGCTCTGCCCGTCCTCTTCTGCAGCCCCGCCTCCGCACACCGGAAGCCCACCCGGACGATAGCCAATCAACAAGCCGTATGGCCCATCACTAACCTTTGCCCTCTTGCCGCGAGGGCGCGCGGGAAATCCCGAGTGCATCCGGAATCCTCCCGACTGCTGGGACTATGGCCACCTCTTCGGTGTCCAAGGTACGTGGACTGGCACTTACTGGGGCTCCACCGCCCTCTCATTCCTCTTTGAAGACGAGGTGAAGCCAAGGTGACGTCGGTCACGATTTCCTGGCTGAAAGGGAAGGAGCGGTGGGCAGACCTCAGGCTTTTTTGCCCCAGGTCCAGCAGAGGCCAACTTTACTTGGGAAGCGAGATGGCAGATCTGTCTTCTGGTGCGGCTAGGAGGATTTTTAAGTTGCAATTTGTGGAGGTCGGACGCCTCCAGGATGTGCCCCTAGTCTTCCTTTTCCCCTCTCAAGTATTTACTGTGTGTCAAGCACTCCGTTAGGTGCCCAGATAAAGACTTTCTATAAAAAAGAAAAATATTAATAAGCAGATGCTCATAAATTATGACAAATGTGAACAGGAAGGAAGCTAGAAGAAAGAAAAAAAAAAGAGAGGGAGGAACTTAATGTAGACTGCTAAGGGTCAGTGAAGGAGAACGTGACATTTTAGCTGAGACCTGAAAAATGAGTACAAGTACGTCTGGCACAGGGTTCGGTGAAGGACAGCAGAGAGAACATGAAGTTAAGTGGCATATTAAAGAAATTGGGAAGTCAGTATAATCAGAGGGCAGAGACAGAATAGGAACATTAGGACAAATGAATATAAAAATGAAATGCAGTTATGTGTATGTTGGAGTGGGTCAAATAATATATGAGCCCTCTTCATATTGGCAGCCTAGATGGCAAGGGATTGCAAGTCAGAGTATAATTGGTAAAAAAAAAAATTGCTGGAAAAAAAATTGCTGGGCATAAATTGCTCACGTCTGTAATCCCAGCGCTCAGGAGGCTGAGGCAAGAGGATTGCCAGGAGTTCAAGGTCAGCTGGGCCACATAGTTCAAAGCCAGCCTGAACTACATAGCAAGACTCTGAGAAAATAAATCCTAAAGTTGCGTTGCCAGGTGTAGTATCCGCTAGCCACACATGGCTATTTAAATTTGAATTATAATAAAATTTAAAATTGAGTTCCTCAGTTGCACTGGCCACATTTCAAACACTTAACCACACACACTCATGGCTACTGTACCAGACAGCAGATATGTGACATTTCCATCATTACGGAGAGTTCTTTTGGACAATTCTGCTCATGTAAAAGTAAGGCCTTTGGTTGTCTTTTAAACTCAATCTTAGCCAAAAGGCTGAGAAGCAATTAGTCATCTTTTAAGTACAGTAGGAAGCCCCCGAAGTTAAATTGTCTGATGAAACTGAAAATGCAGAATTTGTCAAGACTTTTTCTCGCTGTGTTTTAGCAAGGGATTGATGAAAGCTAAACTAGAGATCTAATTTTAAATTTTGAATAAAAAGGTCTATGAGAAGCAATGTTTTCCAAAACTACATCTCGAGGAATAAGTACAATCCTAGAGTTTAAGATCTTGAAGCATTAAAAACTGATGCTTAATAAAAAGCCAGACGTGATTTAACTGTACTCGTGTTTTTATTAGGTGTATTACTGTTTTTATTTTTATGGCTATAAAGTTCCATAGGTTTTGAGTGGTCTATCTTCTAATCCTATTGTTGCATAACACCTCTTATTTTTGTGTATCTTGCAGAAAATTACATTTTTTTTTCAGGAAAGTATTTTTGATGTTACGACATAAATGGCTGTATTGGGAGATTATGAAATATACTGTACAAAAGTAAGAACATTTAAGGACCATTCTTAAGTATTTTTATTTCTCTTTCCTCATGAAATTTTCTGTTGGCCATCCTCCTAGATGTTCTTTCTTCATTGCAAGCACCATTACTTGACCAGCAGTTCAAAGTGGTTATAATCATATTGCTATCACTGCCTTATATTAGGATCCATTCTGGGGACTCTTAATATCTTGCTCCAATCCTTTACTGAATTGCAGGTTTATATGGAAAGGATTCAGTGAAAAGCTTGTCATGGTACCAAATGGTTTTTATAAATATGTATGTGTATTTCACATAGTTTCACTAGTTGTACATAATAAGAATATAAGACACAATTCTTAATTTGGAAATTATAATCCAAATGAGCACTTTATATTTCAGAACTACCCTTTTTCTAACTATCTGGAGATGACTTTTTATATGTATATTTCTCTTATTCTTTTTTGATCTTCTGTATAAATGAAAATCTTTAAGAAGCTATCCATAAAGTCTAGCTTTAAGTTTGGTAGAATGCAGTAGGACTGACCAGTAACTTATAGGGAGCTATGTACCATAGTCTAATATAATACTGTAAAACTAAATATGGCCAGGAAATTACTAGGAAAATTACTTGATAAGCATTCATTTTGTATGCTCATTACCAAATGTATATGTTAGCATTGTCCTAAACATTAGGGAAATGTTTGTAAATACAGTGTGTTCTCTGAAGTTGCTCTCAATCTACTTGGGGAGACAGACCCATAATACAATGATAATGCAATGAAAGAGATTTAAAACAAAGAGAAAGATGTTCAAATACTGTGAGATCTCAGAGAAAGGAGCATTTCTGACTAGAGAATTGGGGAAGATTTCCTAGAAAATGTGAATTTTCAGTCCAATTTTAATGGGTAAATAAATAAGTTTATCAGTTGAAAGAAAATGAAGGGTGAAACCATAGCCAAAATTATGTTTCCTGTTAAGATTCTACAAGGTGCTTAGAGTTTACTTATTAACACCTTTTTTTAAATTGAAGAATGTCACTATTATAACCCTTCTTGATCTTCATTTTAATATGTAGTATTAATGTTATTTCTCCTGAGTTTAATAAAAATGGACCTTAATGGAATTAAATTGCATCAACTTTTATTTTCTTTGTTTGCCTGTAATAGCAGGTCCCACAGAGTAAAAACCAAATGTCTTTAAGAGCATTCCATGGAAAGAAGGGGAAAGAAATAGATAGTATAATATTTTTACTTCTTTAATTTAGAGAAAAGTGATGTGATTTCTTAGGTCCTGAAAGAAACATCTCTCTCCCCTTTTAAAAAAATCTATTCATAAAATATTTGGTTAATCATTTTTGTATGCTTATTCCTCAGCTATTTTGACTTTATGCTTTTTTCTTTATTTTATAGGGCTGTTTTGTGTTTAAACCAAACTTCAAGAAGAGAAAGATCTCTGTATCAACAGGTAAAGTTTCTTAACATCAAATTTATTATTTTTTCTTCCTCCTTGTCTCTTAAACTTTAAAAACTAATCCTAATTGAATTTAATAATTCTCTTTTCTAAGCTGACTTGTTTACCATGTTGATGTAAAAGTTACATTCCAAGGCATTGGTCAAAAGAATAAAGGTACACCCAGGGTTGTGTTCTCAAAGTGAATGTAGACATATCTTCAAAAAGCAGATTGGAAAGTAAGTTTATTTTGATGATTTCTCTGCTTTTCTCTTATGTACAACTTTAGAAATGAAAATGAAAGTCATTTTGTACTAGAAAAGTATACTGATGCCTGATCAAAGAATCAAAACAATTGCTGTTTTTTTGTTTGTTTTGTTTTTTGGTACCAGGGATCAAACTTGGGTCCTTGCACTTGTGAGGCAAGCTGTGGAACCACTGAGCTAAATCCCTGGCCCCTCAATTGCTGTTTTTTACTAAAATGTTTAGTGACACAGATTTCTACCAATAGGAGTAATATATACAGAAATTGAAATATTTAGTAATATGTGGAAAATCACAAAAGAAAAGACTACAAATGTACATTATATTTTCTAGTGAAAATTGTGTAAAACTTATTCATGGATTAAATACACAGTATTTGTGGGGAAATTTGAGCATGCTTAAAATTTTGATGTAGCATTCCATTTTGTGAATAAACTTGGCAAGATAAAGAAAAATAATCATATGGAACATATAATAATGGTTTTAGTAACTACATGAATGTTAAGTAGGATGTTGCATGTTCCAATTTAAGGGTCAGTGCTGTGTGCTACATGTGATACATGTTGAAAAAAAAGCCCAAGGTCCTGAATCTCTCTCTCTCTCTTATTGCCACACCTTGGTTTGAATCTCTTATAGTAATTCTCCCACATTGTGGAAGCACACAGTTACAGAATCATCTGAACTAGAACTAATTGAACAAAGAATATGATCCTGACCCTAACTAGCTCTATGGCCTTGGCCCTGCTGTTCAGCCTTTCCCTAGGTCTCTTCATCTATAAAATGAGGGACGAGACTGTCTTATTAAAATCTTTTCTTATTCTCATTCCATGCCTCTAAAAACTAACATGCAGGACTTCATGAAACTAATAAATACCTTGTGCTATCATAGACTACTACCTTAGCCTTGTAGTTTTTCTTCTGATAGTCCCATCTCTTGGTAGCCTGCGGGAAAGGATAAAAAGGCAAGAATGAGCAGTAAAGGACATTCTGCTCTCAGATCTGCCAAATATTTTCAAGTCACTTGGATTCACTGCCTTTTAATCTTTCCACCCTTTCCACCAGTTTGCACTTTTCAGCCTTTTATGCACACAAGGGTTTAACACTGATCTCACTCTTTATCACAACTAAAAGAAACTAAATAGGGGTTTTAAAATAGATTTTCTTAAAAGTCTCAGTAGTTTCCTGGGATGAAGTAGGGGGAGTTGATTACAAAAGGGCAAAAGGAAACTTCTCATAGTGATAGAAATGTTCTGTATCTTGAGGGGGTGATATATGAGTATATACTTGTATCAAGCTGTTAAAATGAGTATATTTTATTAATTTGTAAATTATACCTCAAAATTAAATTATTAAAAACTTTTTTCATTTATCTCTAGATACTTGTTTAGTGATCAAGTTAAGATGATGTCATTTCTTCAAACAAATCATATTAATGTTAGAAACTGTTTATTGCACTGGTTTCAGTTGTCACTGTACATTAGAATCACTTGGGGAACTTTTAATAAACTCTTTATCTTGATATAATTGTAGATTCACATGTAGTTGCAAGAAATTGCATTCTCCTGTTCTCTTCATTCAGTTATTCCCAGTGGTAGTGTCTTACATAACTACAATACAGTTTTACAACCAGAATACTGACATTGATACAATCTAACCACCTTACTCAGATCTCAATTTGGGGAACTTTTTAAAAATATGAGTGCCAGACCAACTAAATCAGAATCTCTGGGAGTGGGACCCAGATGTCAGATTTTTTCATAAGCTTTTTATCTTATTAAGTGTACACATTATTCAGCACTGAAAATTAATTGCAATAGAAAAATTAGGATGTAGAATTAAGCATTCTTATATACTGCTTTTGAATATCACAGTTTTACTAAGGAAATAAACAATTTGAATATGTAGAATAGGATTTTTCTAAATAATCAAATAATATAATCCTTCAGTCTAATACTGTATAGCTAGTCAAGAGACTTCAAAGAGAAGATAATAAAATAGTCTAATGGTGGGTATGGAGGGTAGAAAGTACAGCTTATAGAGAGAATATACTTTTTCATTAACTGAGAAACATACAGTGATCTAGAGCTTTATACCCTTATAGACTTAGTCTGAAAGAAATTTGATGCTTTCTCAGTTCTTCACCTTCCTTTCTGGGCAAAAGTAAGGTAACATTAATAGGATTGGAAAAGTGAACAAGAGTAACTGTTATAAATTATTTTTATGTGACTGACTTATGAACAGATTTCTGTAGTGTTAGAGATTGCCAGATTTATTAGAAATACTTCAGAGAAAATTTATTACTTTTCCATTGTTTGTGAGAGTCACATAACATGCAAAGGCATCTGATATGTCAGCAATATAATTATAGTGAATATTGCTAGCATTTTTAAACATTTATTATGTACTGGACTGTTCTAAGCATTTTATGTGTGTTAATTTATACTATTGTCTCCATTAAAATATATGAGAGAGCCAGGGCTGGTAGCACCAGCCTGTAACTCCAGCTATTGTGGAGGCTGGGGTGGGAGGATTGCAAAATCAAGGCCAGCCTAAGCAATGTAGTAAGACCCTGTCTCAAAATAAAAAACGATGTGCAAACAGCATGATATGGTTTCAGTCTGGATATCCCCCCAGAGACTTATTCAGTCAGAGATAGCTGAATTTGGAATGTGTGATGCTGGGAATAAGGGCATGTGATTACTAAATCACTACACATGAGTGAGTGGTTTAGCACCACCCTACTCCCAGTAGTCTGGATGGGATAAAAGTGGCAGAAAGATGCAGTGAAGGTCCCTTGTTGCCTTTGCTACGTTCAAGCCATGTTGTTTCTCCTCTATAATGCCTGTTTGCCATCCCTTCCTTGGAGCCAGTGACTATGGACTGAAACCTCTATGAACTGTAAGCCAAACAAACCCCTTCCCTTCTAACTTTGGGTGTTGGGTATTTTGTCTCAGCAATGAGAGAAAAGTAACTAACACACAGCGCTTTCTCAATTTTGTAATGCTGAAAGCAGTAGAGGTAGAATTTGAGCCCAACCCGTCTGATTCCAGCACCCAAGGTCTAACCACTATTTAATACCACCCCTTAAAATGCAAGGCACATACTTGCTCAGAACTTTTTATGTTGAATTTCAGCTATAATTTATTAAGATTTGTTTGTAGTTTTAAGTATTTTTAGTATCAGTAAGCCTTATGTGCACAATTGTATAATTAGAACTTTGCTTTAGAATTTTGTTAGGTTTTGAGTGTGTGCTGATCTAAGACCAGTAGATAATATTATAATAAGAAAATCTTGGAGAAATTGACCCTGATTATAAAACAAATGGAGTAGGAATGTGTCCCGGCCCACGGGTAAGTCAACGGAGACCCTAGAGGGGGAGTGAGAATGACAAAGGACAGGGGACACGAGAGATGGAGACAAGACAGGTGTCTGATCAAGTCTCGTTTATTGCGGAAGCTGCTACAGCATATATACC
>NW_004624799.1:6695063-6706324 GCF_000247695.1 Heterocephalus glaber | reverse complement strand
TTTTTTCCCCTTTCCCCCCCCCTCCCCCTTTCACAGTTTCCAGTTAAGTGTTCTGTTCAGTTTTTTTTGTCAGAAAAAGAGTTGTAGTTGTTTTATTCTTTCTTTCTTGTATATGTTATGACAGTATATGAGATTTGGATTGGGCAATAAAGAAATCACTATATTTAAGATTTGGTTTTTGTTCCTTTTCAAAAATCATATCTTTAGTGGAATTAATCTATGACATTAATTTTTAAATTTTATTTCCCTGTGCTTAGTTTTTCAATTCAGATTATTAGTATTGCCTAGGAAAGATTTTGGATGAATTATATACAAAAAGGGCCTCTGGAATATTAGCGAATTTCTTTTTTTTCCCCCTTTGACCGTTTTTGGAGGTGGGGGGTTGGTGGGGATGAACTCAAGGCCTCAAGCATGCTGGACATGTTTTCTGTCACTGAACTACTTACCCTTATCCCTGCAAATTTCTTTCATTCCTTTTGAAAAACAGGATAGAATTTATTTGGATTCCAAACACACTTTTCATTTCACTTCCAATTTGTTATTTACTTAGAATTCCTTTTACTAGTAGACTCAGATAAATTCTCTTGTTTAATACCATTTCTAATTCTGTTCATTACCTCTTATTCCTTATATTCAGCACAGTACTTCTCAAACTTTAATTTGCATACAAATAACCAGAGAGTCTTATTAAAAATGCAGATTTTTGTTAATAAGTGTGGGGTGAGGCCTGATTCTTGCAGTCCTGATAACCTTCCAGCTGATGCCCAGAAACATCCTGAGTAACAAGACTCAGTGGAGTGAATATAATGTTTTGGACCAGTTTTGCAAGGCAGCCTGCCGTATAATTTTAAAACCTGTTTCCATTTATGGATAGCCCCCTTGTACTGTTGGGTACTTTGTTTCTCTGCTGCCAGGTTACATTAATTGGAGGTAGGTTGAGGAGGCACAATCAGTAAGATAGGTGGTTTTGAGGGCTTAAGGACCTGCTCTCCTGTTGTCAAAAAGGAAAACAAACTTAATGGAAATCACATTTTTCAAAATTATGGTCTGAGAATTTTTTTTTCCAGCAAAGAATGTTGTTGATTATCTTCTTTGCAATAGACAGGTCTATTGTTTAAGGAACATAATGTTGCCAGGAAGTGGTGGCACACATGTAATATCAGCACTTGAGAGGCTAAGGCAGGAGAAAAAAACCCCATAATACTAAATAGCTTTTATGAAATCAGTTTATAAAACATAAGATAAGCCAGTGTTTTACTGAACTCCCAGTTTTTTTCAAAGATGAATTATTACAATCATGGATTATGAAGTATGATCCCATGAAAGTATTTTGTACAGGGTATAAACACAGTTGCACATCTTCTATCTTCAAAAGGCCCATGAACATTTCACATATAGTCTGCTGGTAATAGAAATTTAAAAATACACACAAAAAAATGATCTGCTAATAATTTTTAGTTTTTCACTTTCCTGGGAAAAGGGATAATTTCTTGCTAGCATGAGTAAGTGTGAAATTTTTCTTTTTTTCAAAGTAATGGAAGTTTTACAACACAAGGTTCCAAGCAGTTTGAGGACATGTACATACTGCTGATGTTTGCTACATACCAAAAGACTTTCTGGAAATCACAGATTGTTCTTCTAGGGAAGGTATCAGCAACATTATTCCCAAAGTATTGGGGAAATTCCTACCCAACTCAGATTAACTGTGCAGAGTAGTTCTAAAACTGATTTGTAGAAATGAAAATGAGTTTGATAAATAGCAAAACTTTGTAGTTTCAATTTTGTTTTTCTTGCAGAAATCAGCTTAGTAAAAAAAAGAAGTCAACTTAGTATATACACTTTACCTACTTCATACTATGATTGTTAATAGTATTATGGTTGGATTCTCCTCAGTTATTAAATCAGCTTAAGAATAAGGCTAGATTCCATAGTAAACCCTTATATTTAATTGACTAAAGAACTCTTTATGAATTTGAGAAAGTAATAAAATTACTCCTAAGACATTTTCAAAGATCAGCTACACATCCTTAGTAAATTATTTTAAAGAAAGAATTATACCAAATACCTTTCTGGACACATCAGTTGTGCTAGCTTTCTGATTCTGTGACAAAATGCTCACAATACTCAATTTATAAAGAAGAAACATTTTCATTCATGATTTCAGAAGTTTCAATCCTTGGTCAGTTGACTTGTTGCTTTTGGGCCCATTCTGAGGAAATATATCATGGCCAAGTTTATGGTGGAGCAAAGCTACTTGCCTTGTGGTAGCTGGGGAGCAAAGAAAGACATGAAGGACCCAGGGTCCCAACATCCCCTTTAAGATATCCTCCCAATGGCCTGACTTCCACTAGGTCCCACCTTCTGAAGGTTCTCCTACCTTCCAGTAAGTGCCACAAGCGAGGGACCGAGCCTTCAACACATAGGTCTTTGCAGGGCATTCAGAATCGAAACCGTGCCATCAATATAGCATGTACTTAGGTAATCTATTATTAATGGATATTTCTTCATTTATGCAGTGTATTTTCTTGATTTCTATTATAAATCATGTTTTTAAAATTTTTTTACTTAGTAATTTACTTGATATGCTAATTATCTTTTGTTGTCCCATAGGTGTGAATGTCACAGATCATGATTTAATATTCAGAAGTCTAACAGAGGCCCTTCAGAATAATATCACACCATATGTAGTCTCTTTACAAGCTAAAGATTGTCCAGGTAAAATATAAATGCTGTAATTACATTGGTAAAATGTTACATAATAATTCTGATCCTCCCTGTTTGTGTGTGTGTGTCTCTTTCTCTCTCTATCTCTTGGCTTCTTAGTCTCTTTTTATTTGTGGGAAAAACACAGTGGTATATATTTGGCAGGGTGAGGTTTAGTGGCCCCCAGAATAATCGTGACTATTGGTAAATTTTGCTTCTTTTATTCTGGTTACATTCCTGCCATATGCTGTATTAGCTTCATTGCCAGGAGTAGTCCATGCATTTTGCAAGATGTGTTCCTTAACCCAGTGAAATTTTAATACATATAAAGATTTGAAACAGGAAGCTGTGCCGGGGATTTAGCTCAGTGGTTCTGGCACCTGCCTTGCAAGCGCAACATCCTGAGTTTGATCCCCGGCACCAAAAAAAAATAATAAAAAAAAACATTGTGAAACAGGAAGCTGAGATTTGGGGAATGGTGAACTCTTATTTAACCCAACAGAGATTCAACTCTATAGGTTCATATTTATAGCTGTAAGTCATCTTATTTTCTTACTTTCAAAATCTGCGGTGGTAAAAATAATCAGTTGAGAGAGCCAATGTTGAGGATCTGAAGCCATCAAGTCATAAAAAATGTGTAACTAATATTAGTAAAATTTGTTTGGATTTGGACTGATACTAAACTTTTATGTGTTTATATTACTTTCCTATTCATAAACTGGAATTAAGTAAAAGCCCAAAAGACATCTTTAAAAATGATAATGAAGGAAGATTTGTAATCAGTAAGATAATTCACGTAAATAACACTTCTGATGCTTTTTTTAGGGACTTTAAAATCCTTTTGTTGTCTAGTATAATTTAAGTGTATATTATTTCGAAAAAATTGCTGGGCATGGTGGCATATGCCTATAATCCAGCACATGGGAGGCTGAAGCAGGTGGATCACTGTGAGTTCAAGGCCAGCCTGAACTACATAGCAAGACCCTCGCAAAAAAAAAAAAATTACAGTTTCCATGTTTATGTTTTCTTAAATAACACTTTCATTATAGATAATACACATACTTGGTCTAGTTAATATGAGCTAATGAAATTTGAATATTAAGGATATGTTATTAATGAGCCTTAATACTTAGTAGGGTAAATGTTACTTTAATTATATTGATGATAAATGATAGAAAAACATATTCTACCCAACTAATGTAATTTAAACTGATCAATAAGTTTCAAGGACTTCAATTTTGTTTTCAGAGGAGATAAGACTTTCTTTTTATATTCTGCAGATATGAAACATTTTTTACAAAAGTTGGTCTCACAGTTAATGGACTGCTCTGTAGATATAAAATTCAAAGAAGGGGAAAGTGTTCAGGTCACCCAGAAAAAGACACATTGTTCAATGGATTCACTTTCCAGTTGGTATATGTCTGTCACACAGGTAAACTGAAAATTTTCTTCCAGAAAATTGGCATATGACTGATGGGACTAGAAATTATATTAAATAGTCTACTTTTTTTGTTCTAATAAGCGTATGTTGATGCCTCACTAGATATCAATTTAGTGTTCTTTTATTAGTATGTACTCTTAATTCCGATGACATTGTATTTGTGAGAGAATGTCATCTAGTGATAAAAAGAAAGTATTAAGAGTTTGTTCTGTTTCAAATTTTATCTCTAGCAATATATTATCTCTTAAGTTCTTCAGTATTTGCTTTTGTGCAATAGAACCATGCTACCAAGTCCCACTGTCAACTTAGTCCTGTGGGGAATAGTCATGTGTTATTTTTTTAAAATGTAATTTGTTCCATTGTTGGAGTTCTTGTGGTGTCAGCTCTTTAAGTAGAATATATTTGATAAATAGATGCCTAAATCTAAATTTTACTCTGACAATTTCATGAAAATGGATAATTCATAAGTAACTGCAATGAAAAACTGCAGCCTTAGTTTATAATGCTGTGTAAATAGACAGTATGGGTAAAAAATACTGTGGTAACATTTTCCAATCAATATTTTTGCTGAAGTAACAAGTGAAGTTTTGTTTTCTTTTATATAGAGACTAAACTAGGTCTAATGCTTACCAAAATAACTTCATTTTATCAACAATTCAGATTTTCTAGAAATCAAACACTACTTCTAGTTATCTAGATTGAACCAGGTGATATTTAGGGCCCCTTTCAAGCTTCAGTGTCACAGTAGCAGAGCAGCAAGTAGCATGTTTGTTGGGCTTTTTAATTAAAAATACTAATTTTCAACCAACAGGAAAACCAGTTTTATAGAAAATTTTCTCCTCTTCCTGTTTTTCTTATCATTTTCTCAGCAGAAATTATAAATATTTCATGAGTTATAGATTTTACTGAACCTTTTTCTTATTATTATTCCTACGTCAGACACAGAAAGATTCCATTAGTAACTGTTGGAATGAGTTTCTCTTGATTATGTGGTAAAATAAAAGAAACACTGTCACTGTGGAATAAAAAGGGAAATAAATAACATGATATACCATTATAGCCTTGTTTGGGTGGTATGGCTTACTTTTAACTCCTTCTTTCCACAATGACTTAAAAGAAGACAGATCCAAAAATGCCAAGCAAAAAGAGGACTACTTCTAGCCAATGGCAGTCTCCTCCTGTTGTGCTTATCTTAAAGGATATGGAAAGCTTCACCACAAAAGTACTTCAGGACTTCATAATTATCAGCAGGTAGATGGTGTGTCACTTGACTTTTATGCAAAATTCTCTTTTTCTGTTGAGAAAATACTAGTTTTCACTTAAAAAGCATAATTATTTTAAGGTCAATTGAATGGAATTCAAACTGCTTTAAGTTTTTTATAATTGAATGTTCAAAGACCTCCTATCAGATTTTTTATTGGCTTTTTGACCAAGAGTGAGAAAGACACTTAGCCTGTTCCTCACTTCCCACCTAGTACTGCAGTGAGTAGTAGGGCCCTCGCACAGAGCTACCTTCCCAGCTCTTTTTTTTCTATTCTGAGACAGGATCTCTCTCACTAAGTCACTAAGTTTCATGGACTGGACTGGACTTGAACTGGGAGTCCTTTTGCCTGAGCTTCCCAGAATACTGGCCTGTTTTTAACTAACATAATAATGCGGTATAAAATGTAGTTTATCTCATCAAGGTTGTCTGTCTCTTACTGTCCATTAATGAATAAACTATTAGAGGTTGAGATACTTTTATTGGGCCTTATTTTCTGATACTATAGAAGAGGTCAAAGTTGTATATAGCTTTTTTTTTTTTTTTTTTTGGTGCTGGGAATCGAACTTGGGACCTTGTGCTTTCGAGGTAGGCGGCAGAACCACTGAGCTAAATCCCCAGCCCAGCATATAGCTTTATTAACCAACAATATTTTCTAAATAACTTCATGTTCATACAATATTTTTAGTGAGAAACTACTTTCACAATATTGGATCTTCCAGACAATCCTGTAGGAGTAAGAATTAAAGTAACCCTATTTTAAAATCACATCCCATGCATTTCCTGTGGTGTGTATCTTTTGGAATATAATGAATGTACTTTGGCATCTCCTATATGTTAACTTGCCTTCTTAGTTATGGCTACAGTTACTTAATGCTGTGTTGAATTACAATTTACTAACATACTAAAAATTATTATTTTGATAGTGTAGGTTGTTTTCCCCTATCAACTCACAGATCTAGATCCTAAGACTGTTTTTTAAGTGTTTTTTTGGGGGGGGGGCAGGAGTTTGTGTTGGAAATTGAACCCAAGGCCTCATGAATGATAGGCAAGGCCTCCAACTGAGCCACATCCCCAGGCCCTGCCTGTCCTAGGGTTTGTCTTAATGCTAACACTGAACTGCTTACTGTGATGGGAAAGTGCACAGTACAGTGTAAGTGACAAAAAAAAAAACCCTCTTTTTAGGAGGTAAGATTTGGTACTACTTTAACCATCAAAAATAAGAAAGAATTTAAAACAATAAGAGAACCCAGGTGCTTTACACCTATGAAGGTAGAACTGCAAACAACTGGAATACGAAAGAGCAGTCACTAACAGCAGAGAGCAGGAAAAAAAATCAACCATGATACTGACGAGTCTCACTTGCAGTAGCTCTCAAAAATAGCACTGTTTTATTCTGTAGAAATCCTTTGTATATAATATTCTTAAGATAAGAATGGAAGAAGGGATATAACATTTTTTAATAATGTACATTAAAAAGATACCTTATAGCTGGGCATAGTGGCACATGCTCTAATCTCAGCAATCTGAGAGGCCAAAGTAGGAGGGTCACAAGTTCAAGACCAGCCTGGATAATTTAGCAACTTTGAGAGACCCTGTCTGTCTCCTCTCTCTCTCTCTCTCTCTCACACACACACACACACACACACACACACCAGTGTTTTACATATGTGTAAGCAAAGTTTTCTAACTCTTGGCTATTATATCTGGGTAGCATAGTGTCTATCACAAATTACTATAAATAGAATACATTTCTTTGAAAATTAATGATCTTCATGTCATTGAACTGAAAGCATAGACTGGATGACCAATTATAGTGTCTATCACAAATTACTATAAATAGAATACATTTCTTTGAAAATTAATGATCTTCATATCATTGAACTCTGAAAGCGTAGACTGGATGACCAATTATGAGGAATGCTACAGGTCAAACTTTGGATGAGAAGTTAATTGAATGTTATCTAACACATCTTTAGAACAGTTAAGATTGGATATCCTTAAGTAAGGCACTTGATCTTTCAGAAACTCTGTATTCCTGTTTATATATTGAAAGGATACAGCTAGACATGGTGATATACCCTGTAATCTGCCACTGAGGGAGGCTGAAGCAGAAGGATCGTAAATTTGACCCTATCTTGCACAACTTAGTGACTTAGGAAAACACAGTCTCAAAAACTAAAAAAGGCTGGAGATTGTTAGACACAAAATTTCTGCCCAGCAACTAGGCAAGAAGAACAAAGGAACAAACCTTGGAAGTATCTCAGCAAGGCTTTACTTCTGTAGAAGGGTGCATGGCCGAGCTAAAACAAAGCTAGCCAGCACACAAGTAGTCTGCTGGGTTTTGATTTCCTGACCCACTGTTGTCACTATGCTGTGCCCCCTTGGTTTGAGGCATGGCCTTACAGTCTTAACCCAGTTGGCTACTTCTTAAGGTGTCCTAGCTGCTAGGCAGAATGGATCCTGTGACTCAGGAATTGCTATATTATACACAAATTTATGGCAGATGGACTGGCACGTGGCCCTTTGTCATAAGTTGTCTTTCTAAGGAATGGTGAAACAAACACATGTACATTTTACAAAAAATAGGATTTTAAAGAAAAATAGAGATTCATATAAAATGGATTTACCCTAAATATCCCCTTTGACAGAAAAGACTACTTTTCTCACAAGATGTGTGTAGCTCAGTGTAAAAGCCCTGGGTTTGAACCCTACTGCTGTTAAAAAAATTTTTTAAGGATATATTAATAAATTGATTTCAGAACTAGAATGAGAAATAACCAGGTTTGAATTACTTTAACCAGACAATGAATGACCTAGAAAATACTGTATTTTGGAATGATGCTCATTAGCAGCCTTATAAAAGACATTAAAATAAAGCTGGTCACATCTTGAAATATATTGAAATATGTTTGCTAACGAATTTTCACCTTTTGTGTCTTTTTGAAAACTAGTCAACATCTACATGAATTTCCACTAATACTGGTTTTTGGAATTGCCACATCTCCTGTTATCATCCATCGATTGCTTCCACATGCAGTCTCTTCTCTATTGTGTATAGAACTATTCCAGTCTTTGTCTTGCAAAGAGCACCTGACTACAGTCCTTGACAAGGTAAAAAGAAAAAGTGTTACCAGTGACCTAGGATGAAAATAAAACCACCAGAAATAGACTGTACATACAAATGTTAATGGTAAACCTCTGTTTCTCAGAGTATTACAATAACTGTATTCCTTTACATATTTTAATATTTTTATGTAATGACTATAGTCTTCAAGTGATTTTTTTATAGAATTGTCTCTTCAGATAAAATACAAGCTTCATAAAAAGAATGGTTATATCTGTGTATTTATATCTTTTATTAGTGAAAAATTAAAGGCTTTTAAAATAAACTTTTACAGAATTTAGATGTCTTAGTAACGATATCAATGTGTTTTGATCTTACATTTATATAAAATGATTTGAAGTTTGTAGTGAACTCTTAAAACTGTCTTGCTGCTCTTGACAACAAATAAATACTAAAAATTTCTCAGATTTTAGTTACTATAATGTTTCTATCTAAAAAAGAAATACAATTTTTTTTTGTGGAGATGGTTTTGGGAATTGAACCTAAGGGATGCTGTACCACTAAGCTACATCCCCAGTCCACCTGTCCTTCTGTCCATCCATCCTTCCTTCCTTTATTTAATTTTGAGAACAGGATCTCACTAAATTGCCCAGGTTGACCTCAAAGTTGTAATCCTCTCACCTCACCTCCCTTGGGATTACAGGCATGAGCACTTTGCCGGGCAAAATGTGTTGAACTTGAACAAATTTTTCCTATACTCTTAAACTGTGTATGTTGGTTGTATAAAGTAAACTATGACAACTTCTTCACTCACTTACTAACCACTTTTACTGTATCCTTTTTTTCCATAAAAGTGATATTCACCTGATCTGTTGTCCCTTTAGGGAAAACTTTTTCACCTATAATATTTAACATTTCATGGTCATAGTCAAATTCAGTTGCCTTCTGTCACTATGCTTTTTTCTTTTTAGGAAGCCTGGTATGAGCCAGATGTGGTAGCACATACCTGTAATACCAACTGCTAGAGAGGCAGAGGCAGAAGACTCACAAGTTCAAGAACAAGTTGGACAACTTAATGAGATCCTATCTCAAGATAGAATCTTTTTTAAAAAATGTTGGGGATATAGCTCAGTGTTCTTTGGGATTCATTTCCCTCTCAGGGGAGTTGTATGACTTTTTTAAAGTGTAGAACATCACTGTAAACCATTGAAAATTAACCAACTAATTGGAATTTAGTTATTCTAAATTTTTAAAATAAAAATTACTAATTTTGTGTTTCTCTTTCAACTAAGCACATAATCTGTTATTCTTTATTAATCTGAATTAGTAGGGATGAAAAAGAAATCTTGTAATAAGAATTATCAAAGGCTTCAGATTTTTTTAGCGGCTTCTGGTATGAGAAAAAGAATTTTATATAATTAATAGGCAGTGTTTTTAAAAATTAGAAATTAGACGGATGGTGGACATCATTGGTTCTGAGGATATATATATATATATATATATATATAGTATGAATTGCTTCTTTTTGTTGTTGCTACTCTAGTATAAATTCAGTTAAAATTTTGGTTGATATTTGATCTATGAAAAACTAGGTAATTCATATTTACCATATTATTTATACTTCATATTTATGAAAAGCCAAGAGTAATAAAGAATGTCTACCATGCCACCCTTAATCTCTTTCAGCTACTTCTTACAACTCAGTTTCCCTTTAAAATAAGTGAGAAAGTGTTACAGGTTCTGACCAACATCTTTTTATATCATGATTTCTCAATTCAAAACTTTGTAAAAGGACTCCAGGTAAGAAGAAATTAAGATGCTTAAAAATTCACACTGATTCTAACCAATTTGAATGATTTTTCAGACTGTTTACTGTGATAATTAAGTCATTTCAAATTCTAGAATAAGTACAATGAATTCTAATTATTTTATTCAAGGTTCTACCATTACTTTGCAGCAAATTGTAGAGAAGACTATTTAGAATAACAGTATTGGAAAGGAGCTCTCTTGCAATGATTCTTAAACATTTTTGGGGTGGGCTGGAAGAACTTTTTTTTTTAAGAACTTGAGAGCTTGTAGTCTTTCTACCTAGGAAATGCCATGTGTAAGAAATTTCTGTAATGGGCTAGGAATAAACATTTTTAATTTTACATGCTATATGTGGCTGCTGCTACTGCTGTTTCTCCTTTACTGTCCCTTTAAGAATGTAAAATAAAAAGCATTCTTAGTTCCTGGAACATATAAAAACAGGTTGTAGGCTAGAATTTGATGACCCCTGAATATATGTGTGTTTATGTCTATGTTGTGTGTTTGCATTTGTTCTGATATGAAGAATCATTTTCCTTAGAGTTTCATGAATTATCAGAAGCTAATTCTTGAATTTAACTTAAAACACTCCATTCTCTAGATGTTGAAAGGTTAATATTATTTCCTTTTTTGTCAGTTACTTAAATTATCTTAGCAAAGTTAGTCATTGTGAACACATGCTTTTTGTCAAGTTTACTAAAACCCGTGTATTGGTAACCTTTAGGTCAAAAGTGCAATAGGCTAATACAGTGCTTTTAAGTATATAGTACTATACCTTTAAGTATAGTATTAGTGCTTTTAAGATTATAAATTATTTCTCTTAGATATTTTTCCTCCATATATAACTATAATTTTTTTTAGTGGGTAATGTGTGTTCTGTTTTTCAACATGGACTTTAAAAAATATTTTTATAAATTTTTAGCAGCTGTACCTCAGACAAAGGACTACTATCTAGAATATATAAAGAATTGAAAAAAATCAGA
>NW_004624799.1:6680405-6692457 GCF_000247695.1 Heterocephalus glaber | reverse complement strand
GTTCCAAGTTTTAGCTATTACAAATTGTGCTGCTATGAACATGGGTGCACATATATCACTGTGGTATGATTCTTTTAATTCTTTGGGGAAGACACCCAGCAGGGGAATAGCTGGGTCAAATGGGACTTCCAGCCGTAATTCTTTCAGGTATCTCCATACTGATTTTTTTTTTTTTATCACGAATGGGTGTTGAACTTTGTCAAATGTTTTTCTGTATCTATTGAGATGATTGTGTGGTTTTTGTCCTTGGGTCTGTTAACATGTATAACATTTATTGATTTGTATATGTTGAACTATCCTTACTTCCCTGGGATGTGTCCTACTTGGTCATGGTGTGTAATCTTTTTCATGATATGCTGCATTCTCTTGTGAGTATCTTATTGAGGAATTTTGCATGTATGTTCATTAAGGAGATTGGCTATAGTTCTGTTTTTTAGTTGGACCTTTCTTTGGTTTTGGTATCATGATAATGCTTGCTTCCAGGAATACATTTGGAAGTATTGCTTTTCTTTCCATTTCATTAAAGAGTTTGAGGAGTAGTGGCATTAGATCTTCTTTAAAACTCTTGTAGAATTCAGCAGTGAATCCATCAGAACCTGGGCTTTTCTTTGTTGGTACCTTTTATATTACTTCTTCAGTTTCATTGACTGATAATTGGATTATTTAGGATTTTTATAACTTCTAGATTCAACTTTGGTAATTCACATGTGTTTAGGAATCTGTCCATTTCTTCTGAGTTCTCAAAGTAGGTACTGATGATCTTTTGGATTTCGGCAGGATTCGTTCAGATTTCACCCTTTTCATTCCTAACTGCATGGATTTGGGACTTTCTTTTCATAAGGTTGGCTAAGGGTTTCCTGTTTTATTTAATGTTTCAAAGAACCAATTGAGTCATTCTGAGTTGCTTCTACAGATAGCTCATCTATCCATTCTTGTTAGTTTCTTTTTCTGAGATTCCAATTTTGACCTAGTCCTCAAAATTGGAGCTTTAGAAATATTAGAGGCATATAGCCATTTATGTATTACTTACAGTGTTAATATGACATTATTAAATATATTATTAGTGCCATAAATACTTCTGCTCTTTAAAAAAAAGCCTTACAATTGAGCAAATCAGACAGAAAAGTACTGGCAAAATATAATAAATATATTTAATATCACATTTCTTTCAGCTTTCGCTATTAGAGCATTTTTATTCCCAGCCCCTAAGTGTTCTGTGCTGCAGTCTCCCAGAAGCCAAGAGAAGGATAAATTTTTTATCAGTTAACCAGTGTGAAAACATCCGTCGTCTTCCATCATTTAGGAGGTAAAAAGAAGAAGTACATATTTAACACACACCAAAGTTTGGGCCAGAATAAGGGACTTCAGATCCAGTTGTTTTTGAAGTGAGGGAGAGAATAATTTTGTTGCTGTTGTTTATAGCAATACATTCTTTTTTAAATAGTGGGATTTCTTTGTTGTTTAAAATTTGCAATAAAGAAAATATTTTTACAAAGGAACAATTTGTAAGTTCTCCAGTTATTTTTAGAAATAAATTTTTTTCTGGGTTCTGTAGCCTTTGTTTATAATTAGACTATTAAGTGTACATGATATAAGAAGTTAAAAATTACCATTAAGCCAAGACTGTCACCTTAAGTTCATTTTTTAGTAAGACGTGAAAAAATGTAACCACCGGTCAACGTAGTTATTTTTCTCAATATGTTAATGCAAATACATAGACTGTTTAATATTCTTTTTTTGTGTGTATGGCTTTTAGGTACGTGGAAAAACAAGCTTCAGAAAAGCAAGTTGCACTATTGACCAATGACAGATTTTTGAAGGTAGGAATGTGAATATTTGTTTCAGTTTCATTCTCGTTTTTTTCTTCATAAAAAAGAATATACAAATACACATTTATTCTTTGAAATGTTATGAAATGTATCTGTATATCCTAATATTTGCATAATGAAGTACTAAGCCTTAATAGTCATTTACAATGTGAATATTAAAGATGATACAAAACCTGAACTCAAAAAGATAGGCTCTGTTTTTGTATTTTTTTTCATTAGTACGTGTTTGCTGTATATAATGATTAGATTTATCATAAGTTTGTACATGTAGATAACATAAAAAGACTTAAAAAATATTAGCAAGAACACTAGATTTCTTTTATAGTCTCCTTTGGAAGCAGTTTTAGATCTATAGAGATCTGCTCTGTGGATTTCTTTCCACCTAACAGTTTTGGAATCTTCAGGCAATCTCATTTTAATGTTCCTTTAAAGGCTAACATAAATAAAAGCATAGAATGGGCTGGGGATTTAGCTCAGTGGTTCCGGAGCCTGCCTTGCAAGCACAAGGTCCCTAGTTTGATCCCCAGTACCAAAAAAATAAAAATAAAAGCATAGAAAAGTCAAGCAGTTTTGGCACCTACTTCTAAATGAGTATTGATCTGATTTGAAAATATATTATTACATATTTATAACATAATGCCACAAAAGAAGTAATGAGTTTAGAAAGTTATGTTAGCCATACAACATAGAGAATATCAAAAGATCTTTTTTTCTTTCTTGAATACATAATACTTGGACATGGTACATAATTAAATAAGCAAAGTCTCCCTTTTACCTCTGTCTTCTAAGTACCCATTTCTCTTTCCTGGACGTAGTCAGTGTTAACAGTTTCTTAGGTATTGTTCTAGAGTTTGTCTCCATATATGCAAGCAATTACATATATTTTAAGGGCTCTCACCTTAAGAAGGTAAATGTACTATCCTGCATCTTGTTTTGTTTTGTACTTAATCTTAAAAGTCATTCTATATTACTACTAAAGAGTGGAATATGTATTCTGTTGAATGAGTATATTTTCATTTTAATAAATCTTTTGTTGATGAACATTTAGAAACATATCTCATTTATTTTTTTTACTCCTCTTGCCTATCTAAGAAAAAAGCTATTAGAATATTGTAATAACATCAAGGCAAGCCCTAGTGCAGTGTGTGAATTTTGCTGATATATACAGCTTTCTTATTTATTTGACAATGATGGGAATTGAACCCAGGCCTTACATATGTTAGGCAAATGCTTTACCCCTGATCTACATGCTCAGCCCAGTTTTCAAATTTTGAACAAAGAAGGCTAGTTCCTAGAGGGCATGTATTCTATCTGCTTCTAAATACCAGTTAACCTACATTATAAGAATCTCAAAAAATTTTGTGAATGGCCTCTGTTGAACATTATTTTCATTGCAGAATCCACAGTGGGCTGTAATAAAAAAGTCAACTTTAGATTGGGTTCAGTAATCATTTTAATAATCTGTATCACCTTTACAGAGCAGAATAGAAAGTCCTTAGACCATATGCAGGTTATTTCTGAGAGAAGAAATTTAAGAATCAGTGAGAACTGATATTATGTCTTTCATTTAAGATTAGCTGGATTAGCTCTCTGGAGTCAGCTAGTTGCTAAGTGTGTTTCTTATTAGACCTTTCTATACCTTCACAGTGTATTTTCAGAAGCTAGAATTTTTTTGGAGAAACTTTTAAGCATTGAGATGATAAAGGACGGCAGTGTCTAATCTCTTATAAAAATAGCCTGACATTTATACATATTTTTCAGTGACTTTTTGTATATTTATAGTATACATGTTCTTTTGGACTATCAGCCCTGTTTGTTATCTTTGCTGTATTCAAGATACACAGTCAGAAATATGAAGAAGTACAAAGGTTTGTACTCTTGTCCTAAAAAAATTATCTGTAGGCTACCTGTTAAATTCAAAGGGCAGATGTTTATGAAAAAAATTAATAATGTGTGTCTGTTGATTTTCTACTTTAGAATAAAAGTATCTTTGAATATTTTATCCTCATACTTCTTTTTATAGTTCTATAAAAATTAATGATAATAATATGGTACTAAATGATATAGGGCAAAATCTTGTTATTCACCTCAGAAATCTTGCATTTGAACTCCAGCTACTTATTAGCTATGTGTACTTTTAAAAAAGAAAAAAACACTTACCTTAATTAAGCCTCAATTTTCTTATCTATAAAATAGGATAATAATTCCTAGTATGATTTCTTCATAGCATTAGTGGCAAAGTTTATTCAGAAAGTGAAAGTGAGTTGAAAACAAATATAGCTATAAAATTTGTAGATGTGTAAGTAATGCCACTATTACATTTTTTTGCTACCATAAAAAGTAAGATATTCAATCCCCACTAACAAAAAAAAGTAAGATATTAATATGAATACATAATTTTTTGTACTTTATACATATACTATATATAACTATATCCAATATTCTTGTCATATAGACATGCCTACATTTAGAGTTTTTTATTTTGTATCCATTTTCTATATGTACATTTCTAAGAGACAAATCTCAAAATATACTCCAGAGAAATTTATATAGACTGTTTCTGTCCTAAAAATCTGCTTTGTTTCCTGCCCTGATGAGCTAAACCAGTGGTTCTCAAGTTTAGTTTGCATCAGAATCACACAAAGGTCTAGTTAAAACACAGACTTTTGGACTTCATCCCCAAGTGTCTATTTTCATAACTCTGAAGTGGGGCCTAAGAATTTGCATTTCTGCAAGGTTTAAGATGCTGCTGCTGCTTATTTGGAGACCATTCTTTGAGAATCAATGGGCTCAAGATGTTAAACCCTCCAACTCCCTCAGAATTATGGATTCATAACTTTTATAGATACTGCTTCAAACCAGCATGCCAGCTTTGCACTTAATCAGCTTCAGGAATGAATTTTTTTAAAGTGTACTTTTCATTTAAAAAATTCATTTGCCTGAACCATGTATATTTGTGGAAGACTTACTAGGAATTTTCTACTAAGGTGTGGGGCTTTCGAAGGCCACCAATAGCTGATGAAATACTAAAATTTCTTTGCAGTTTTGCATTTCTGAGTTGTACAGTGCAGCCAGGCACAGTGGTCAGGAGGTATACTCTGACAGATGCTAATCAAGTTTTTCTAATAGGCAGAATAAGTTTGCACAAGCTTGCATTAATTCAAACGTGGTGAATCTGTAGCTTTCAAACCCTATAATAGGAAGTTAACCATATAGTCCTTAAAGTTCCTTTTGACTCTAGCATTTGATGATTCCATTTACTTTTTTTTAAATCAGGCTTTTAATGAAAAGATCATAAAATAACAGTTTCTCATCACTTTACATAAAGACTGCATGCTTCTGAATGGAGAGATCAGTCATCAGTGAATCTCTTTTCTGTGACACTGGAGGGCTGTGTACCTGCAGCTCTGACCTCAATTTATCCAAATTCTCGAGGGAGGTGAACTCAATGTGATGAGTGACAATGGCGGTGGCCAGTACAGGAGTGCGATCCCAGTGTCTCTCCCACTCTCTGGGAGGGCATAGTAGAACATGATCCTTCTTCCAGTTCCAATAAAACAAAACAGCTATAAACTCATCCCTTCCCCTCCCCCTCGGGGTATTTGCAAGTAGGCCAGTGCCCAACCAGGGGCCCCCAGAGGGGCAGGGGGAAGCAACTGATGGATAAGGTACAGAGAGGCTCCCCTCAGCACGGGGCCCCACAGGGCCCTGCCATGTGGAGGGGGCGAGCCCTAGGGACCCTCCCTGTCCCAAATGAGGTCTGTTATGCAGCATTTTTGAGGTCAATAAATTATAGCAATAAATAGCAAGGTGAAGTAGGGAGAGGAGTTCCTGGTAGAAAATTAAAGAGGGTGACTGAAGCTGGGAGCATCCTAGGAAAGGAGTCCTGGGCAGCCTCAATTCCCATAGCTCCCACCCATCCCTGGTTTGCAATGTCAGACTGAGGCTCTGGTCAGGTCCCTCTCCATTCCCTCATCCCTGGCATCCAATTTACAGGTTCAGTAACATCGGCCCCAACATGACTCGGGAAGAGTGGAACTTTGGTTCCTTAAAGGGGACATGGCAGGGCTGAGGACCCCTGTCTACTCATCTGTCTACTCATCTCAGACTTAATGCCTTCAGCTTTGTAGCATCTTCTTCCTGAGCCCCACCCTCCTGGCTGCCCAGGCCTCCCCCTATTCATCATTTACTTTTCATTAAACAAAATAATAATTGTTGCTAACATCATTTTGATTCCCCAGTAAAAATTCACTTTAGTGCCACATTAGGTTTGACACCAAATTATGTGTAATTGAAGATAAATTAGTTACTATTTAGACAAGTAAAGTTTTAAATGAAATAGGATAAGAGACTTTTTTTTTTGGTACTGTGAATCGAACTCGGGACCTTGTGCTTTCAAGGCAGGTGCCCGAACCGCTGAGCTAAATCCCCAGCCCTGAGAACTATATATTTTTATCATAGTGTTGCTTTGGTTATCCTTACTTGCTTGCCTCATTTTTTTTTCTTATACTACTAAAATCTTTAATTTGTGAAAATATATTTCATGAAAAATTAAGCTGTCAAAAGTGTCTTATACAGAGCTTTCAAATTTACTATAATTTAAAAGATGCAATTTTTACTATTGTTTGTGTCTGCAGTTTGTTTCAAGTCAGATATTAAAGACAGCTTTGAAGAAGATTATGGCCTCACATCATGTTTGCATAATTGCCATCATTTTCTGATAATAAAGAAAAACACTCTGCCTTGACACTGGGAAGGTTTTTTAAATTGTGAGCAACTCTTCCTTTTATACCTTATGTGCATATGTTCTGGGCGGGGGAGAGGGGGTTGTTAACAGCTTTTCCCAATTAGTAGGTAGTTTTTATTCATTGTCTCATTATGAGCCCCAGCCACCACATCTTTTAGGTCCCTCAATAAGAAGAGGGACTTAAATTATTAAGTAACTTGCCTGTCTGAAAGTATCACAGTTAGTAAATGTAAATGGTATCTGGCATTAATATCCAGGCCTGACATTAAAACCCCATATACTTTGTAAAACAATTCATGGAGAATTAGTGCAAGCTGTCAAGAGGTGCCTCAGGTTCTTTATTAGTATGTGAGAAATCAGAAATGGAGTTTTCAGATATTATGGCAAGTTAAAAGGAAATGTAAATTCAGGGAAGCTTTTAGAAAACCACTTAGTAAGAGACAGCTTCGGCCTTTGTAATCAGGCATCTGTGTGAAGCTGCCCAAGTATCATGTCCCCCTGTATGCTGCTGCTCCAGTTAAAGAAAAAAAGGGAAGCAACCCTCTTCTTCCCACAAAACTATATATGGTTTTGTCATTATATACTCACACACACACACCCCACATTAATATTTCTAAGTTGCTTTTTTTTTTTTTTGTACCGGGGATCGAACTCGGGTCCTTGTGCTTGCGCAGCAGGTGGCAAAACTACTGAGCTAAATCTCCAGCCCCTTTCTGAGCTGCTTTTTAAAAAATTAACAACACCATAGCTGATGCTGTGTTCTCTCCCAGCTCCATTGTCTACATTACTTGTAGTGATTTGCTATTCATGTTGACCCTGTTCTGGCAGAAGAAATTAATTATGTTCAGGATATTTAATGAATGACTAATTCCATATACTTTATATAAGGAAATCAGTTTTTATAATTATATTCAACTCGTCCTTATACTGTAGCTCTTTGGCATAGCTTCATCCCTTAAAGGATTAAACTTTGTGCTGTATAGAAAAGGTATTCAATCCCTCGCAGGTGACATTTGAAGTTTTATTATTCTGACTTGTTAATGTTTCAGTGTTTCTATGCCTGCTTGCCTAACCGGAGTTTAAATCCATAAAGAATGGGAAATAAATCTTGAACTTCTTAGAATTGTATAGATTATTATTAGATAAGCTAAGTCAGCACCCTTTGCTGAAGAACTAGCCAAGGAAAGAAGTGAGATAGCTGAGATCACAGAGCAAATTAAAGGTAAAGAAAGGACTTCTTTTCATCATTTAGCATATCATGGTGATTTGTGAACATAAGGCACAAAATTAGTTCAGGATTATGGTGGAGGCTTGCTTTTCATTTTTGCTAGCAGCTCTTCTTCACTTTTTTTTTTTTCTTCATTTTTGATAGACCTCAAAGGCAGAAAGAGGAGGAAGATCTATTAGAAAAAAATAATAAGTGTAAGAAAGAAGGAAAAATGCTGTCATCTACCACACATGATTAAATGATCTACCTATTAGAAAATTTTTTTAAATGAATAAATGAGCTAGGCGTTAGCCTGCTGTGTCAGGAATTAGCAATTTAAATCCAAACATTTCATCACATTCCCTTCCTGATGTAAGATGCCAGGGCAAGAGTACAGAAAACAAAAGGCAGAGATAGGAAAAAACTAGCACTCATCCATCTAAGAGCTAGAAGAAAGCTCTGGCTTAGCACTCTCAGATAGCTGTAATATACTGAGTCAAGTCTGGCAAACATTGCCAGCTAGCATTTCTCACTAACAAGAAAAGTAAGGCTGACTTATAGCAAGATGATGAGAAGATGTTGTACTTTTACCTATTACCTCTTAATTCCAAAGGGCAATATTACCTCTTTTGCCAGCTTTTACAGATCAGTGAATTGACTGAAAAGAACAAATGACAAAAATTTGCAGTTGTTGTCATGTGCTTTCTTTAAATCTTCTAGGTTACTCTTTACCTCAGCCATACAATTCTAGATACAAAAGTGGCAAATGCTATGGAAATTAGACGAGAAGTAAATGCAAAAGCAAAGTATCATGGCAAATGTAATTCTTCCCAGTTGTTTTTTCCTTGTGTATATATTTAAGTTTTATGTACATGTTGACTTCTCTAAAGAAAACGATTATATACCATAAGTTCAAGTGGTGATTGAAAAATATAGTGAATGTTAAAAATGAATTGAAATTTTATAACTATAAAATTAAAATGTATTACAAAGACACATGGCTGTTAATCCCCCTCAGAATACTCCTCATTTTGAAAACATTTATCCCGTAGTTCTTACCACTTTCTGAAGCAATTCTGGAAGTTCTCTTTCATGAGTATTTTTACAAAGTATGATAAAAAATGCAGTGAATGCTGCTGCTGCATGACATCCAGTGGGAAAGTTTGTAAAAATATTACAGTATATCTGCATTTGCCTTAGTCACTAGATCTGGCAACATGTGCCTTCTGGGTCTTTCCCAGTCAAAATGACCATGAATGTAAAAATTTTCAATAGATTTAGGACATCAAGGAAGCTATGACAGTGCAACTAAAGATTCAAAAAAGGACTTCCAGAACTGATTCAGAAAGTGTCAAGAATAATGGGTAAGTATGCTCAAATCAAGGTGAAATGCTTTGAGGCAGATTAATGGTAATGTGTCTTTTACTGTAATAAATATTTTTTATTTAAACACTATATTTTTATCACACCTCATAAACGACCCAATATAGGAGTCATTTTTGAATGAATGACAGGATTAATGAGGTTAGAATTGACAGACTTAAAAGAGTATATTACTGGGCTAGGGAATTAACTCAGTGGTTCTGGCACCTGCCTCCCAAAGAGTATCTTACCCTTAAGTGGCAGTTCACAGCTTAATAATATAAGTGTGTTTTCTACATCAGTATCTTTTTTTTTTAAGTCAACTTTTAACACAAGTTGAGAAATTTTACATTATCAATTCAGATTTTTGTCTTCATTTGAAAAATGAATATTCAAATATAGGCTAAGCAAGACAAGTGGTTGCTCTTATTTAGACTGAATGGTGGCTGTCATTTATGAATATACTTCTTCATTCAACAGATATTTTTTGAGCATGTCCATTATTAATTTAGGTGCTACAGTAAGAAAATAGAGATAAAACAGACAAAATTCCTGCTTCATGGAGTTTGCAGTCTACCAAGAAGACAGACAAGATAAATAAGTAAAATATATATTCTAGTGTAAATGCTAACAGTGAAATGGAGACAGGGAATGTGTAGTTCGATGTGTATGGGGAGTGGAATTGAAATTTTAGATAAGGGCCTCACTGTGAGAAGGTGAATTATGAGTTAAGACCTAACAGAATACGACTTACTGTGCAAGAATTTGGAGGAAAAAATTTCTAAGACAACATATAGAAAGGTTCTAAAGTTGGAGTGCCATTAGTGAGGAAAAGTGAGAAGGGTACTTGTATTTGCTCTTGTGTTTCTTACAGCAGAGAGATAGTACTATTCCTGTAACTGTGTCAAGTCAATAAAGACTAAGTAGTCTTCGTGTTTCAGTAACAGAGAAAGTGAGCAGGTGTGGTGGTGCATGCCTGTAATTCAAGCATTTGGGAGCTGGGGCAGGAGGATTGCTGCAAGTTTGAGGCCAGCCTAGGCTATAGTGAATTCAAGGTCAACCTGAACTACATAGTAAGACCTGTCTCAAAAAAAAAAAAAGTGTATCTGTATTAACAGGAGTCATCCCATCCCAATAATAGAACAACAATGACTAGTATACGGAAAAGATGACTGAGAAAAAATTTCATGAATAGAAGTAAGAGTAATGTCTTAACAGGCTTTATGTTTGCATGTGTATAGTGTGGTCCTGCTATAGCACATTAAGTAGGAATTTTTGTCATATATTAACTTTATAGGTTTGAATTTATAAAATAATATCTTAAATGTATTAAAATAATACATTAGAAATTGCCCTGGCTTTGGTAGATGTGTGTCCATTATTAATTTAGGTACTAATATAGAAATAAACAAAACAGAAGAAACTGTAAGACAGAGAACTTAGAGGACTGATTCTATGAAAAAGTTAATCATTTGTAATATTTTCTGTTACAACTGAAAAGAGCAAAGATATAACAGAGGAATCTTTCTTAAGTTATGAAGTCAGTAAATAAGGCAAACTGGGATGGTCACAAATTACTTTGAAAAATCCATTAGAAAGGTACAAAGACTTTCCCTCAGTTTTTTCCTCCAGTATTGGAAACAAGCTTCCCTTTCCTTACTTGAGCATCAGAGGAAAAATAGTCTGTGTTTTATGGGGGAAAAAATAACAACTCAAAACAGTTTTTAAACAATCACATCGCATGAAGGAATAAAAGTACCTTAAGAGGAAAACATGTTCAGATCCCTCATCTCACTCTCTCCAGGGCGTATTTCCTTGAATATGCAACATTGCCCTGTACTTGTTTTTCTTTTTTCACCTCATCCAAGTAAGTGCAATGAAGATCTTCAAATCTATTGCACCATTCAGGTACTTGTACATATATTTACTCCACAAAGCAAAAGAAAATAGGTAGAACAAAAATCGTGAAAGGAATGATTATTATTCAGTAATAGATTCCTTTTCTTCAGAATACTCCCTCCCTTATTTAAAATCTATTTTAGCATACATCACAGCAAACAATAGCTTTTTACAATCTCGTGTTATAGCTTACAGTAAAAATAGAATAAAAATACTCTGTGATTATGTCTGCTTTTGTTGAAATGTAGGCTTTTAAGAATTACTAATAAACTCAAACAATAGGAGGAAGAAACATCTGGGTTCTAAGAGCTTTTCTTTCATTGTACTTTCAAATAATGACTCAAACTTTGTTGACCAAGGTATTTATTTCTAAATGAGTTACAGTTTAGAAAAAAATATATCAGATTTGCTTGAGTTTATTGATAAATGAGGTGTTATTTTCTGCACGGTTGATCATTGAAAATAATCTGCAAAAAGTTACTGAAAGAAAGACACAGCCTAGTGCAGTGATGGCGAACCTTTTAGAGCTTTCAATGATAACAAACAGCCTGCTGTAGCACTCATACCATAGGTTCCCCACCACTGGCCTAGCATTTAAAATCCTTTATTTGACTTCTTAAAGGAGGAAAAAAATGTGAAGCCTATACTACAAATAATAATCTTAAGAAGATGTTACAGAAGTAAACAGCTATAAAAGAAATTGAGGCCTGGAAAATGCTTTATAGGATTATGGTTTATTATAATTTTATTATAACAATAATATAATTATTATAATAATTATTATAATTTATAATATAATTATAATTTATAGTAGCAATAAAACTGGGAATATGCTGAAATATTATCTCAATTTCTTTATTTAAATAGTTGCACTAATAGTTATTTTGCACATCCACTAAAAAGTAACTGATAAAACATAACTGGAGATGGTATAGATACATATATTATAAATTTTCTATTTTGTAGTTGCTATTGTTTAATTGAACAGCTAAATAATTTGAGCCTCAC
>NW_004624799.1:6667545-6680305 GCF_000247695.1 Heterocephalus glaber | reverse complement strand
TCAGAATACCATATAAAACATAACACACACACACCCCCCATGAACCTTAAGAAAATGATTTGCAAGATTAGTCAACCAAGGTTTTTAAGACATTATGCCTCATATTATACTTGCTGGATTGTATAAACTATTAAGCTTGTTGTCCTTAGATTTCTTCCTTTCATTTTTCTTGTCTCAAGTAGTAAATTGTGTAAAACCAGTGTTGGAGAGTCTCAGTGAGAGGTAGGGATTTAATCAGAATCAGCTGTGTTTCTTCCAATTTCTTTTTTCCCCTCCAGACACACTCAAGCAGTACAACTTTAGTAAATCATAAGCAGACCTTCAGCAACTGTTGATTGATTACACTGGTACAGTACACTCTGGGGATCTCCTCACCCTTCTAATGCCAATAAGGCAGAGGGCAGTGGCCCTTCCCTCCCTGTAGCATATATCAGGTGATTGTCAGGCAGGCATATGATAAGCTGCTGTCTTGCACACTTGTAATTTTGGGGTCAAGATATTGTAGCAGTGCTGGAGATATTTAAAGAGATTAAATTACAGTAAAAAATCTGATCTGTGCAGAATATCACCAGACTTGATACTAAATAAAAAAATACTCAGCTTTATCCTGGTGTATTTCAAACTTTTATGAATTAAGGAGGCTAATTTATAGCTGTGAATCCTTTTATCAGTTTTCTAGAAAATAGACATTTATCCATGAAGTAGATTTTATTATTTTATGTTACTGCTTTACATATTAAGAGTATATCCTGTGATTTTTAGGAGGAAACACAATCATTACTAGAAGACCTACATATTTACCATGTGAATTACTTCCTGGTTTTGAGATGTCTTCATAATTTCACCTCTTCTCTTCCCAAGTACCCACTAGGTCGACAGGTAAATAAAACTTCCTCATTTGAAATCTGCAAAGTAGGAAGAATAGTACTTTCTGGCTTTGATTTCTGTAGCAGTCAGGCGTTAGAATTTAAAATAGATCCAACTCTTACAATAAGAGAACAATCCATTCCAGCTATATACAGAACTGGTAATTGAAACAGTCTATTTTGTTCTGATGGCCACAGCTAGAAATAGCTACCTGAATTACAGTGATAGTTTTCCCCCTACAATGTATTTGTACTAAGGCACTTAAACCTTTCTTGTTTAACACTTCTTTTTCACCTACAGAGAGAGAGCCTATCTTAGTAGGGATCTGGAAAAAGAAATCTGATTGAGAATGCTTACTGGTTAAGTTTGTATTACACCAAGAATTAAAAGAGAATGCTCAGCTGACCCTATGGACCATCTGTAGAGTAGCTGATAATGGAAGAATTCCTACTTAGCAGATCCTTAACTCAAGTTTTATAGAACAAATATAAGTGTGTAACAGTGTAACAGTGATTATTTCTGAGATGATATCTGCCATTGAACAATCAATAAGCACCCTCCCTACATTTTTATCATTTTCTTTTTACAGAGTGGCTGGTAATGTCAGTTAATCCCAGTATAGTCTCATTTTACTTTTATGCCAAAGTGAGCACTGTTGTCAATTAAAGAAAACAGTTGTGACTTTTATTTTGGTTTGGTTTTATTTTGTTGTTTTGTTTTGGTTTTTTTGAGAGTCTTGCTGTTAGTTCAGGCAGACCTTAACCTCACTATATAGCCCAGGGTGCCCTTGAACTTGCAGTGATCCTCCTGCCTCAGCCTCCTGAATGCTGGGATTATAGGCATCCACTACCATGGTTGTTTTTAATAGCATTAAATTTTTGGGTGTTGACCATATATGATTTTGCCAATTTAGCGTTTCATTTTTGTTTCTCACAAATGTTCATTTACAGATCAGAGAGTTGTACTGCACATGTTTAGAAAAGAACATATGGGATTCAGAGGAGTATGCATCAGTCTTGCAGCTGCTGAGGTAATTTTTTTGTTTTGTTTTCTTTTTTTGTCTGCTCTAAGTCTGCCAATAACACCTTCCTCCAGAACTCTGCTTGCCAAAAAGTTTCATAAGTAGCCATGTTGTGTCTAAGAATATTTGTGTATATCTTGAATTCATGCTCTTAGCTTATGGTGTTTTTAATGTAGTAACCGTCTATTCCTTTGCTGGTCTTACCTTGTTTCTGAACTTATACGGTTTTTAAAGGAAAACCTGTGATTATTTGGTCACATATTGATACTATATGAAGACAGCTTAGATACAATCATTGGAATCCAGTCAGTTTGACATAATGGCAAGGAAAGTCAGGGAGGGCAAGTTTACCACATCCTTAACTTGATTGGGTACAGAAACAGTATCACAGGGCTTATATATCCTTTGAAGGAGATAATTACTAAATTTGATTAGAAGCAATAAGCAATAGGCAGTTGCCTTGATACCTTCCCCTACTTAAGTAGTTGGCTGTGTCCACATTAACACTGGGCATTTCATAAACTATTTATCTAATATAAATATCTTAGTATTATTACCAGGTATGAAAGATCAATTACTATACCTGAAAAATACCTTTTGAAGTTATAATCATTTATAGCCTTAGCTTCACTTCATATGTATGGTAACTTTTTAATCTCCCATAAAAATGACCGTTTGAATAGTGAGAAAGAAAAATCAAGTGTGAACTAAGTTTTTACACATAGTCTTATAATTTTCCTTGGTGATATAAATGCATGTGTGAAAATATATTCTGAAAACTGAACATTTTTTAGGTCCTGTTTCTTCTGGGCCCACAGGGAAAGAACAGATGGGCACGGTAGGAGGCAAATTCACACTGAAAGCATTTTTAAGTACAGAAACTTAATAATACAAATATTAGTGCTCTACCAGGTGCAGCGTAAGATGCAAAACTAATTTCATGCTATCTGGAGAACAACTTCCCTTAGAAAGTCAATTGCCACTGAAAAGCTGTGTTTATTCCATTTTTTAAAATCCCAATAAATGATTTCTGTGTATTTATAAACTTGAGCTAGAATAATTCTCTTTTGTCTTTTATTCAAGTAAAAATCCCTGTTTTAAATACCCATTTTACTTTTGCTGGGTTTTCTGTTTTAATTTCATGACTGGTGATTATCTTCCTCCTTCAGTTAGGAACTCCCAAATTCATAGATTCCTTTGTCCTAGAAGAACCTGTTTCTTCTGAACCTTTCTGGCACTGCCATTCTTGGGGGAGAGTCAGCAAGAATGCCAATTCCAAAGTAGGATGAAGAACCTTAGACAATAATAGTAATGGTGCCAACACTCACCATCATTGATTGAAGGCTAGTCATGTGCCATTCATTGTATTAAGCACTTTCAGTACATTTTCCCAAGTAAAACAGTACATCTTTATGGTAGATACTGTTATCCATACTCTTGTCCTGGGGAAACTGAATCATAGATAAGAGATTGACTTGCCTATTATTACTTAGCTGGTGATGAAATCAACACTCTAATCCAAGTCTGACTTCAAGCTATTTGTATCTTCTATTGTTCATTGCCAAGATCTAAAATACTTAAAACAAAAAAGGAGATGCAGTAAAGGTTCTGGGTTCAATCCCAGTACTGTGCTAAGAAGGAAAAACAAAACAATTAAAAAGTACATATGGTAGTATTTCTCTTGAAAAACTCTTTTTTCCTAGAAACTGCTATGCTTATATAACCATTCATCTACTTGGTGAAATATTTGATGAGCATTAAAAAATATTTATATGGAGCTGGGCATATTGGTACCTACCTTAGTCTCTGCTACTCAGGAGGCTGAGGTAGGAGGGTCACTTGAGCCCAGGAGTTCAGGACCAGCCTGGACAATATAGCAGGGCTCTGTTTTAAAAACAAAAAAAAAGTATTTATAAGAAATTAGGATAATATTGGCAAATTTTTATGTTATATGAGTAAAAAAAGACAATTTTATATCAGAAATTTTTTAAATGTATGCAGCAGACATTAACACATTCCCACCGACTTGAAGCACCAGTGTTACATGCATGATTATTCCATCGGGTGGCTTGCCCCGGCAAGCCACCCAATGGGACAATCATACATGTACCACCAGTGGTACAGAGTAGGGAGATGTACGAATTACAGCCTCATTGTGAACATTTTAATGGTGTGGGGGAACATGTGAGTGTGCATTTGTCATATGTGTCATGGTTTGGCTTGTGTGCAGTGGTTCTGCAGGTCTTCTATATCCTTTCCTTAAAGCATGATGTCCACCTTATATAGGATGTGACTTAATTTTTTTCACTCAACTCTATAACATTATATAAGAATATTTAAGTTTTAGAAAGAAACTATTGGGGGGGGGGCGAGGATTTAGCTCAGTGGCACCACGCCTGCCTCGCAAGTGCAAGGTCCTGAGTTCAATCCCTAGTACCAAAAAAAAAGAGAAACTATTGGCAACAAAATAATAAAAATGATGCTGACCCATCAGTGTGCTAGATAAATCCACCTGCTTTTCTTGATGAGTTATAAAGGACTTTCAGAGGAAAAATTAACCCTTCTATTAGAGAGAATTTCTAAACACCCATCTAGAAATCAAACACAAGACAGGGAGTTTTTCAGACTTCTAAAATTCACAGATCTTTGTATAATTTGATAAAGTTTCAAAGTAGATATAAATCAGAGTCCTTAACTTACAGGAACATGATGGATCAGCTGGACTTGAAAGATACTGCACTCGTACCAGTAGCCATAGATCTTGGCTTGGAGATAATGAAAAATTTGCCCCGCTTCTTAGGGAAATTTATTCTGTTCCTTTTCTCCATCAATTGAGAACTCATCTGGAGTTATCCCATTTTCTTTCAAATAAGGAAACCAAGGACAGAAACATTGACTTTTCTCTAACTGGTAGATCAGAAACTTAAGTCTGAATCTTCAAAGTCCAGCACATTTTCCATCCCTATTTCAGTTATTTAAGAAGTAGTAATACAGTGGTACCTCAGTTCATGAGCTTAATTCTTTCCATGATTCTGGTTCCAGACTGAATTGGACAAGAACTGAATCAAATTTCCCCATGAAGTTAACATTGAACCTAACCATTGAATTTGATTTGGTTCTCAGCCAGTTAATTCTGGAAAGAATTCAGTTTGTGAACTGAGGTACCTCTGTTAAAGGAAGTTTATAAGCTTTTTGGCTGGTAGTCTATGTTTAAAGGGTATATATATAATTTTCAAATGAGCCAACAGGGTGAATGAGTTTCTGTGGACTCAAAATACCCTACCCCCATCCTGACACTAATCTTCAGCTTTCCCATTGCTGAGACACAGTACTCAGCACCCACTACTTAAAGGAGGAGATGTTTAATTTAGCTCATGGTTTCTGGGATTCAGTCCTCTATCTACAAGGAAGAAAAATGGTGGAATGGTATAATGGAGCAAAGATGCATGGGTCATTGTGGCTGGGAAATGGCAGGGGAACAGTACTGGAGAGGAAGGGGCAAGAGACACAGACCCCCAAGCCCATGCCTCCATGACCCACCCAGACACAGCAAGAAGTATGCCTCATCAGTCTCTGGGGCATATCCCAAAGCCAGCAAGTTGACACTCCACCCTAACCCGCACATCTCTCCCCTTGTCAACTTCATACCCAAGCACATCTCCTTCAACCAGAGTTAATCTCCAAATAAAGATGATAGCTAGTTCATAATTCCACCTAACACAATATGACTATCCTGCATGCAACTGAAAATGCAACAGTCCCTTCTCTTTCAGTAGTTATATCTATATTTTCTGTTTATCTTATTCCTCTAGAGAACCCTAACCAATACATCATCTCAGCACAGGGTCCAGAGATATAAATGATAGCAGCCACTGTGATACTGATGAGAACCCAGATGGGATGGTGCCATGGTTTGGATGTGGTTTGTCCCCCAACGATTCATGCCTTGGAAGCTTGGTCCACAGGATATGGAGCTTAGTGCAGGTTATTAGGGACACTGTCCTCAGAAAGGCTTAATGGAGGTCTTATAGAGTGTGTTAATTCTCCTAAGAATATGCTATTACACAAAAGCAAGATTGGTTTCTCCCCGCTTTCTGGCTTCCTGTCTGACCACGATGCCTCTACCAAATTGATATGTAGCCAAGGGACCCTTACCAGAGACTAAACTAATAGGGCTGTCAAATCGTGGATTTTCATCTTCCAAACCTGTGAGCCAAGTGGACCTCTTTTCTTTATAAAGCATCCAGTATGAGGTATTTTCTTACAGAAATAGTAAAAAGACTAATGCAGGTGGTCATCAGGATCCCACATTTAACAAACATTCTAGTATATTCAGACAAATGGTCCTGGGATTATGCTTGAGAAATAGCTCCTAGAAAATAAAGGGATTAAAAAAAGTTTAAAATTGTTTTGAGGGGAAAAAGGAGAATTTCTTTATCCATGAAAAAGCCGGATGACTTTAGGCATTTGGTCTCAATTGATTCCAAAACTGGATTGAGATATTCTACTAGTAATAAACAATGGTTTTTATCTCACTAGACAGAAAAAAAGATCTGAATCTGTGTTTTAGGTTTTTTTCTTTATTGAATGAACATTTAGTGCCACTATTACTTTTTTGCTAGTAAAATATATAAGTACGAAATATTGATATTGATTGATTGATTGATTGCAGTACTGAGGATCAAACTCAGTGGTGCTCTAACACTGAGTCACATCCCCAGCCCTTTTGTCTTTTATTTTGAGACAAGGTCTTGATGAGTTGCCTAGGCTGGCCTAGAAATTGTGTTGTTCCTCCTGTCTTAGCCTCCTAAGTAGCTGGGACTACTACTGTTGGGGTTATAGCACCGCCACACTTGACAAAAAGTACTAATTTTTTAAAACTTAGAAATAACTGACGAAACTTAAGTTTGATGGCTTTTTTCTTTCTTATAAACTCAAGGTTGTACTTTAAAAGTATATCAATGTATATGTTACAGTATATTTTATCTTTTTAAAGTTTTTTTGTAACCATATGATAGAATTAAATTTATTTTAACACAATGTTAAGTGTGTTAAATATGTTAAAATTTAGCACAATATTCCTTAAAAGAACATAGTGTCTCACAAAAGGCAAAACTTCCAGGAGCTCACCCAGATGAACCAGGGTAAGAATTATTCACTTTAGTTAAACTATGCTAAGGCCTGAGGTCATTGAATTCCTTATCACAAAGTCAGAATTGCCTTAATGCTTGATTTATTGAGCCACTGATCTGATGACCAAAGATGACCCTTGTCTGATGACAGGGAACCTTTTAGAGGTCAGTGCCCAAAGTGCAACCCAAAACCCACTTATTTATCACAAAGTGCCAACACTGCAATTAAACCTGGATAGTTCAGAAAAAACAACTCATGGATTAACATCTTTTCCTTAAAAGAAAAACAACACACATGCTATAGGTTCAACATCACTGCCATAGTCCTTACCTACATAGAATTTAAATCAAGTGAGAGATTTAGTCAGACAAGTAGACAACTAGTAAGTAGACAGATAAGTAGTAAGAGCTGTAATGGGTGCTAAGGGACCCAGTAGTCTGGATGGTAAATCTCCATTTGTGAGTTTGGGCAGCTTCTCCAGGAAGTGACATCTAATGTGAACTATTTTGGGCTAAGGGAAGTTACACCTACTTTTGGTTTTTGTTTCATTGTTATAGTCATACATGTTTGCTTTATTAGTCTTTGAAAAAAATAATCTCAGTAGATTTTCACTGGCCTTTTTATTTTGTTTTCTTCTGGTCTTCATTGATATGATTCATTTAACTTAAAAAATTGAGTTTAGAACATTTTTTAAAGTTGCCTTATAATGATGGTGTCTGTTTGGAACTTGAGAACTCATTAGTCAGAAAATCTCTGCAAGAGCCAGGGTTGGCCAGTTTTTTCTTAGAGCCTGTTGTCATAATAAGACCTTTATATAATTAGTTCTTGATCAGAAATGATTGCATTTCTCCATGAAGTAGAACACACCTTTCCCCTGCAGAGTGATTTCTTTTAATGCTTGCTAAATGTTTCTCTTTCTTAGTTAAAACTTTTTTTCTTTTTTAATGACAACTTATGAAGCTTTTAACACATTGTCATAGGCCATTTTTGAACTGTTTTCTTAACAGTGATAGAATCATTTCTTAATCATTTGATTAAACATGAATAGCTCTTGCAACATTAATATGATCTATTCTAAATGTTTTCTTTGTCTTTAATTTCATGTGACTTACAAACTCAAATTTTACTTTTTTCTTTACAGTTTTACTCTATTTCTTTAAAAAATGCTAGTTGAGCTGGGTGTCTGCATTGACACGCCTGTAATCACAGCTACTCAGTAGGCTGAGGCAGGACTGCAAATTCGAGGCTAGCTTGGAAAACTTAGGGAGACTTTGTCAAAACAAAATTTTATAAAGGACTGGAGATGCAGCTCAGTGCTCCCTGGGTTCAATCCCCAGTACTGCAAAAGAAAAACAAAAATGCTGGTTGGAACCTACCAAAATGGAAAGCGTTGTCTTACTGTCTCCAATTCCTCTTCTCCCATTCTCTCTTTAAACTGATACGGTACAATTAGGCTTTTGTATTTCATCATAATAGTTTTTATCAAAATTATCAGTGACTTACCTCTTCCTAAAGACTAATGGTCTGTTCTCTGTCTTCATTTGTATTAATCTATTATTATTTTACATAGTTCCATCATCTCTTCCTTAATGACTTCCAGAATGCAGGCTGTTTTCCTGCTATTCCAGTGCATTTTTACTCAGTGTTTTTACTACTTTCTTTTCTCTCTGACATCTTAACATTACAGTGCCCTGGGGCTTAGTCATAAGCCCACACCTCTCTAGGCAGGAACAATATTTGTTTATCGAACTCTATTCCTTTACATTTTTGATCAGTTGTCATTGTCTCAATGAGGTCAAACTATTTTAAAATTGAACTCTGCCTGGTCTCCTTCCTCTAGCTCTTCTCTTACTCTGCTACATATTTTTTCTATAACAAATACCAATTTTTAACATATGTTTATGTGTGCCTCTCCCACTCCCAGCTAGAATGTAAGTTCTATGAGGAATCAATTTTTATTTACCAAAGTATACCTCACGTACCCAGAATGGTGCCTCATATATAATAGGCATTCAATATATGTCTCTTGAATGAGTGGATGGTTTTATGACTAAGAGGTTGAAACCCCAGTTTGAAACCCTAGTTTGAAAAATGCTAGTTTAGTAGCTGTTCTCAATTCTTAATTTTCTGTTTGAGTTTATTTGAATTACTATATAGAACAAAGTTAGGTGTCTTTTTTTTTTGGAGTCAAGGTCTCGCTGATTCAGGCTGCCCTTGAACTCACTGTGTAGCCCAGGCTGGTCTCAAACTCATGGTGTTCCTCTTGCCTTGGCCTCCTGAGTGCTGGGATTATAGAGATGTGCAACAAATGTATTGGAATGAATTACACTTTTTAAATTTTTAATTGTTTTTAAGTAATTTTGTTCAATTAGACTTGGTTTATCCAAAGTGCTTGCTGTAGTCACTTTAATACTAAGGTAAATGAAAATATAACAGTATTTTTCTGACATTACCTCTTATATAACTTTGAAAAACAATCATCGACTATTAGGACTTTGTATTTTAGATTTTTTTTTCCAGGTACAAATATATTTTTTAAAATTCATACTATGATTTAATGTGTATCTCACAATTTACATATTTTGCTTTTTGTGTTTTGTTTTTGTCATAGTAGTATGTGTGTGTGTGTGTGTGTGTGTGTGTGTGTGTGTGTTGTCTGTCTGTTTTCACCTAATATTCTACCATGGACACTGTTTTGAAATGCAATACAACATGGTTGGTAAGAGCATGCATGTTAAAACAAATTGTTCAGGATGAAATCCCAGCTCTCCCAAGCTTTGGGACCCCCGGACAAATTAATTAAATTCTCTGAATTTTTTCATCTTTAACATAGGAATAATAATAGTAGCTACCTAAAAAAGTATTGTATCATATGACACTTGATACATATACAGGCATGTAAATGTTAGCCATTATTAGTATTACATATTATTGTACCTTCTTGTTTAGCCTTATTATACAATACCCTTTTTTTTTTTTCTTTTTGTGAGTATTGGGGAGGGAGATCATGGAGTTGAACCCAGGGCCTTTGCACTGAGCTACATCTGTACCCCTTTGTATTATTCATTCTGAGACAAGGTCTCACTAAATTGCCTAGGATGGGCTCAAACTTTCAATCTTCCTGCCTCAGCCTCCCAGAGTGCTGGGATTACAGGTGTGTATCACCACACCCAGCCAATATCCTGTAGTTTGAAAATGTAGTGTTTTATTTAATCAGACCCTTATTTGATATATATTTAGGGTGTTTCTGATTCTTCACTATTACAAACAGTAATCACAAGCTTATATGTTTATACATTTGAATAATTATTTCCACCAAATGAATACATAGATGTAGACTTTCTGAGTCTAAAATGTAAAGACTGTTGTACCACTGTGTACTCATCCCAGCAGTATTTCATTGTTTCCTTGTAGTCTTACTGTTGCTGGATATTTCAAGGCTTAAATATCTTCTTTTGTTTTCTTCTAATATTTTCTGATTGGTGGACTTATTCTTTTTCCTCCTCCCATGCCATTCTCACGGTTTTATTCTATCTGAAATATATTTGTCTACATAATGTGAGGTAGTGATCTGATTGTTTTGTTTTATTTTGTTTTCTTTCAGAGTAGTTATTCTAATACGGAAGATTTTTTTCCCCCACTGATCTAATACTTTACCTTTGTCATATACCAAACTTCCATATATACCTTTATCTTTTTCTGGATTAATATTCTCTTATTTACCTGTCTATTCTTATCTAAGTACTGTCTGATTTTAATCACTGTAACTTACACTTTTTGATACATTAATAGCCCCACTATATTCACTGAAGTACATACACATTGTTTTTCTTTTTCAGAAATAATTATTTTCCTAGATACATTTTTGAATAACTGTATTTGATTTTAAAATACATCCATTGGAATTTTGTTTTACAAGGTATTAGAAGTCTAGGTTAATTCAGAATGATTTGCGTCTTTACAGTATTGAATATTAGAACTTAAACTGTTTATTCAATTAGTTAGACCTTTCATATTTTTAATAGGTATTACACATTTGCCGTATTTTGTGTTCTGTAGTTTTTGTGCTTTTTTTGAGAAAACAGTAAAACTTTATTGAGAATTTTAAGTCAGATATCTAAGAACAGCTTGCATTGTTTTGGGTAGTCTTTATTTAGTCCTGTGATTGCCTTTCACCCACTTCTGGCACTTGAGCAGGCTCTAGGTCTGATACAGACTCTGCCTTGACATCAAGATCATCTCTTTGTACCCTTTATTCTCTCTGCTCCCACCTGTAATAGCCTGACATTCAGTTGGTTTCTCCTCTGAAGTTGTTCAAAACTGGGTTGCTCAGCAACCAAAAGCTCAACAGGTTGAGAAGAATCTTTTTTTCTCTTTTTCCTCTAGATTTAGATGTTGATATTACTTGCTCGGTTATATTTTATGTGGACAAAGGATGAAGAGACTGAATGAAAACTGCAGAGAGAATCAAAACACGGCCTCCTCTGGCACCATTCTCTTTCTTACCATTTTGAAATGCTGTTTTTTCCATTACTTGTTGATTACATATGTATGGGTATATATACACACTGTGCTTGCTTCGGCAGCACATATACTAAAATTACATATATATATATTTATCTTACATTTATTTACACAATCTTATGTATATTTACATATTCCTTTATTCTAATATTTTTATAGTCCTTAGATTTTCTAACTATTGAGTCACATCTATATAAATAATGAATTTCATCTAATGTTTATAAGACTTCTTTTTTAATTTATTGTAGTGACTACAGTCTAGAATGATGTTGAATAATGGTAATGATAGGCATCTTTGTTGATTCTGTGGTTGTATCATTTTACTGGAAAAATTTTTAATGAATGATTGTACTGGGTTATTTCTTTTTTTTTTTTGGTACTAGGGATCAAACTCAGGACCTTGAGCTTTCGAGGCAGGCAGCAGCACCACTGAGCTAAATACCTGGCCCTGGGTTACTTATTTCTAATCAGCTTTTTATCTCATCTTCTTTTACATGGAATCAGGGAGTACTTTAGAAAAGTGTAAAATCTTTTACTACTCTGGAAACTGGATGAACATAATTTTTGGCTAAGAATAAGAGGAATAATAACTATCTGAATCCCTAGAAGTTTACATGTGAGATAAAAGAGCTGTCTCCTCCAATAAAATATCACATTAGAAGTTATGACCTGCTCAGCCGGTCCCAGCACCCAGAAGGAAGCTCCCTGCCGCCATCCCAGGCTTCTAGGGCAGAGAAGCTCAGCCCATCCCAGCACCTGGAAGGAAGCTCCCCCACTGCCATCCCAAGCTCCTAGGGCAGAGAAGGTGAGCTGGTCCCAGAACCTGGAAGAAAGCTCCCCCACTGCCATCCCAAGCTCCTAGGGCAGAGAAGGTGAGCCGCGTGAGTGCCAAAAGCACCCGCCCCACACCTTGGAAATGAGAAAACACATAAACAAGCCTCAAAAACAGTTCCACATCACCTACAGCAACCCCAAAGGGAAATAAGATGGAACACTCTGATACTCAACTACCTGGACTCTCTGAACTGGCAACAAAAGAGGATCTGGGAAAAATGAAATAAATAATTACTCAGATAACAGCAAAGATTGTGCTCATGGTGCAAGACATGATTAATAAATCTAGAGAGGACATAGATAAAAAAATAGAGGATCTGAGGAACATGATGGAACCCCAACATAAGAAACAAATGAAATCCATAAAACAGATACAAACAG
>NW_004624799.1:6584751-6660000 GCF_000247695.1 Heterocephalus glaber | reverse complement strand
GTATATATATATATGTATATATATACACACACACACATATACATACACACTTTACTGGATGATTGCACAACCTGTACACACTGTCCTCTTCATACTCAAAGAATTTTGAATTGGAAGGTTGAAGTCAGGTTTGCCAGGGTGTAGATTATGCTGTTTACAATCTTGCCATAGTCAAAGAAAGTTTCAATTTGTGTGATTTTTTTTTTAAAGCTATTTATAGCAGCCCAAATATTTAAGGCTTTTTGTTGTTAATTTGAAAGGACTGTGTTTGGTTATATTTTGTTTTCATTGTGATAATGCTTTTAAAATTCAGTAGCTTGTTTTTAAAGACCTTATTACAGCTTAAATTATGTGACATTTATTGATCTTTAGCTTCTGGAATATCTTGTATCTGATGAAACCTTGATCCCTTGCCACATTGGGGTGGGGGTAATGGTGAAATTTTTGCTTCCTTTGGATTAGCACAAATGTTTGTTCTCTTGACTTGGATTTACCCTCATTGCTATATAGTGCTTTTGTATTAAAAGCAGATGTCAAAGAAGAAGAAGATGCTTCTGGGTCACAGCCAAAGGGGCTTCCTAAGACAGACCTCTATCATCTTCAAAAGGTCAGATCTCTTTTCTTTTCCTTTCAGTTACATTGTATTTTGCTGTTCCCTTTTTTTAGTTTGTTGTCTAGATTCTACAGTGCAGAGTTTGTAATTCACTTCTAAATTGAGCATCCTGCTTATCCCACTGCTGTCCTCACCTCTGATGTGCACAGTCTACAATTCACTGGACAGTGCAGATGGAAACTGTTCCTGTAGGCTCAGAAAAACAATTAACTGGCACCAAGGGAAAATGGGAACATGGGTGCAAAAAAATGTTTTTGGATTATCCAGTGTATTTGTTTTTAAGTTTGATCAAACAGACAGTCAGAAGAGCCTAAATCATTAGTTTTAGATACTTCTTTTGATTTTTTAAAATGCATATTTGTAGTACAGTGTAGAGCAGGAATTAAGCCACAGTATATCCAGTGTATTCTTTTTCCAATAGTTTTAACTTTAGGATCTTGATTTTCAAAATGAAGAACCTTTTTGTACTATTATACCAAATTGTAATAAATGTAGCAGAAAATTTCAATCAAAGTGAAACAAAACACATGGAATTTATATGCACAGTATGGCAAAAAGGCAAGGTGGTCGTTGCTGGGGTTGTCCTCTTCCTCCCCTTCATCCTCCTCCCTCTTCTACCTCTTTTTTTCTTCCTCTTCTTCCTTTCTTAAGTGAACCAATGCATTATGAATAGTGAGTACTGTCATGTAACTTAGTGTGAAGTAAACTGCCCTTTTCCTCTCTCCCTGAAATTTCACTCGATGTATATTTAAAGTAGAACATCTAGGAGAGATTCTTGCCAGACCTCCTTAGAAATAAAGAACTGCAATGGGGTGTGGTGGTACACGCCTGTAATCCCAGCACTCAGGAGGCTGAGGCAGAAGGATCACCATAAGTTCAAGGCCAGTTTGAACTACAAAGCAAGACCCTGTCTCAAAAAAAAAAAAAGGAATAAACAACCCCATTTTGATATGGTTCTTTCTCTGCACATCCTGCCTTACAAAAAGGGCATCATCTGCCTCCACCTAAGTAACAGTTCCCTCTGAAAGTTTTCCTATCTCAGAATCATCAGGAAAGGTGTGTTCTTTCACCCATAGTCCTTACTGGAAATGAAAGAGTTAAGAAGATCAAGTAAGAAGCAAACCAAGTTTGAATTACTCAGAGAAAAAGTTGTGAATTTCATTGACTCTTTGGTAAGGTGAGTCTTGCTATTAAGAGCTAAAAGTGATGCTTTTTTCTCACATAACATTGGTGTAATGGCTGTTAATAGCCTATCTAGGCATTTTTCTCTTAGCCTTTTAGGTTCCTCTGTCACAGCTTAGAATTATTTTTTCCCTTTCTAGCTTTTTTATTTTACTGTCAGTTCAGAAATACAGTTTTAAGAGCCAGACATGGTGGTACATACCTGTCATTGCAGCACTGGCAAGTCTGAGTCAGGATTGTGAGTTTGAGGCCAACCTGGGCCACATAAGGAGACCTTGTCTCAAAATAAACAAAAAAGAAAGAACAGAAGGAAGTGTTTGCATTACATTTTATCATTGGTTGTCTTGTAGCAGTTAATGCTGAATCCAGGCCAAACTCAGAAAACAGAGCTATACTTTTCTATTTTGTCCTGAGCAAAGAACTTTTAATTTTAAAGAATATGAGTGCAACTCATTATAAACACTAAATTCATGTTGAGGCAGGCATCTACTCAGTAAATGTAGAAGCTTACTCTAGTCTTGCCAGTATTTTAAAATAATTTCTTTTGGGGAAACCTAGATCATTCTGAATCATGGAATCATTTATAAGCTAAAACCAGTTTTATATGATTGTAAAATCACCCATCTAAACTATCTTTCAGGAATTTAGGTCATGCTACAGGAAAAACATGAGAAGCATACAAAATAAAGTGATTGAATACTTTAAAAAGTAGGGGAACAAAATGTGTATCATTGCTTATTATCTTTTGATGGTAGTTCAAACCCAACAGCAAGAGAGGCACTGAATAGAATAACGTAATGAAAAATGGCAGTATTGAAAATACTTTATTTTATACTTTATAAAGGATTTATACTTTATAAAGTATTGAAAATCCTTTATTTATTCAATAGAGTATTGAAAATAAAGAACCGTTTTCTGACTAATAACATTTCTTCCCTCAAAGTAGAAAGTTCCATTTTTCAGGACAATGTGGGGGAGGAATCATTGTTCAATTTATTGGAGAGAGTATTAATGCTATGAAACAGGGGAAAATAATCAGCCAAGTACAATAAGAAGATTAAAAACAAGTATGTCATAACAAAGTGATGCACTCCAGTATTAAATTGACCTACAGGTCAAAAATTACATTTTAGAACTGACAGAGTTAACCTTGTTCTACGAGGCTTTTCTGTTCTTGTAATTTCTAGCCCCAGGCTCCTGACTTCTCTTTTTTGTCAAGTTGTAACTAAAAATAGTTTTGCCAAGTGATTTAGCATCATTGATAAGCCAAATATTAGGTTCCCCAGTTCATGTAACTCTCAAATTGTAGGTTCTGAAATCACACTAACCCTTCCTCTTTAAAGATCTTTGACCTAATATATCTGACTTTTTAACCTTTTTGAGCAATTATTGAAACAATGTTGAGCATGATTGAAATGAGTTCTGTTGTGAAACCACAAAATCTTGCATACTAGCATTTACTGTCTCTACCAAGATTATTTGTCCCAGGAAGGAAGAGATTAGAATTATAGCATGATAAGCTAAAAGGAACATGGGGGCTCATGTGGCAGCTAAAGCCCAGTGAGAGGTTATGAGTCTGCCAGTGTCACAGGTTCCAGTCTCCTAATATCCATCAGAAGGTCTTCTCCATTTCTGCATACTGCCCTCAAGGCCCACAGTACAGATCTGAACAGACTTGGAGTTCTAGAGAAAAGAGTTCCTTTAAAAATAAGTATCAGCAGCAGACTTTGGTAGGCAGGGTTCACAGTATATCATGAATAGCTCTTGGCAAAAATACTGATAATCAAGAATAAGTTGCCAAATTTTAAGTGCCAAGAAAAAGTTACCACTTTCTAAGTTACTGTTTTTATCAAAATTAAGATTCAACCTCATAGCCCCTGTTGATAGAAATCCTACCAGTTCCCCCAGAGCCATCTATTTGGGGGAAGGCCTATTCTTTGTTGTAAACTGCTCTGAATCCAAAATGAGCATCACACAGTGCTGCGGTGCCAGATTCATTGCTTTTTTTTTTTCCCTCACAGCAGAAAAGTTTCAGAAGTGTATTTTTATGGCCATCTCCAACCGTACAGTTGGACAAAAATTAGGATGTATGATGCTGTTTTGTCACTATTTTTCAACAGATGTAGTCCAGTGGAGACAGAATAAAGGCAGATATCTTATATGCCTCTGCTGGATATTCTTTGAGGATACCAAAAGGGCCTTTTGCCTTGGGATTTGCCTGAATTTCTAAACATTAAATGTAAAGACATTTAAAAAGTACAGGATGGAATGCAAATGTGACACAGTAGTTTCTGTAATTGAGTCTATCTGGTTGCCTTGTTAGGTTTCTAATCTTTATTAACAGCAGGAACTTCAACAAAGTATCTTAATGACAGTCATGATAGTAATTGGGAAGTAACAGCACCAAGTTGTTTTAGGAAGAGTTTACAGTCAAAAATTATGAACTGGTAGCCACCCAGCCAGGCAGTCAGTCACAGAAATAACTTCCTCAGACTATAGCCAAATTATCTGAGTCTTAAGTAATTGAGATGATAGTAGAATGTTGGCCCTTGGTGAGTATCATACACTCTTTGCAAATGGCTTTTATTCCAGCAGACTCTGGAGGAGTACCATACAGAAGTAGTCAGTAGCCCTTTAGGTAGGAGGAGCGATGTGCCTATTTTTATTTCATCTGTTCTTCAAAGCCACTGATCACATCAGGCTAGAGCAACTATAGGGACATTTTCTAGGAAGTGGTATCCTGTCCAAAAAGGAGAGAAGGGCTAGACACCTGGAAAAAAGGTATAATGTCTCTGCTGTCTGAAGTAGCTACTTTTCTTTGCCTGTACTAATAGGAAAAGAGCTAACACAATCTGTCTTGTAGCTTACATATATACTTTTAGCTCAGGATTGGACTAGGCCGTGGGAATCTGCTTTTGGAGGCATGTGAGTTAACTATTTTAATCCACTTCAGAATTTATAGCTATCTTTGGATTGTATGTGCAGCCAGAGCTTCTTCCTTCCGGTTGGCCCCCTCCAGGTTATCTAAGAGTGATTTCACTGTCATGGCACAGACCAGCTGGTGGGCATATTATACATTCAAAATGAACCTCTTAATGCCTTGTTTTCTAAGTTTAGATTTTATCAAAATTGGTTTGCCATTTAGCATATAGGTGAAAAATAGAGAATTCCAAATGATGCTGGGTTTTTTAATTGAAATTTTATTAATGAAGGGCTTGGCATGATGGTGTATGCCTATAATCCCAGCATTCAGGAGACAGAGGCAAGAGGATTGCTGTGAATTCGAGGCCAGCCTGGGTTTGCTTAGTGAGTTCAAGGCCAGGCTGAACAGTATAGCAAGACCCTGTCTCAAAAAAAACCAAAAGAAAAAAGAAACCTATTAATGGACAATTAATTTTTCAGTACTCTGAAACTAAAATTTAGTCTTTGCTGCCCTCAGAAGTAAAAACAAATCCAGCACATAAAGAATTTCTGAGGTATCATTTCTGTGAAAAATATCAGCTAAAATGTGTGTGTGTGATACAGAAAGTTCCCTGAACTATAAATTCCAGGCCTGTGGCCTATACTTAACATCAAGAAAGAAGTGAATGTTTGCTCTGAAGAGAATGTGGATATCTGTTTTCTAAAAAATTTACTTTAAGAAATTCATTAGTATTTTTAGAAATTATACTTTAAAACTTTTAAGCTAATATGTAATATATATTTATCTCTAAAGGTTTAACTCAGAGCCAAAATACAGAAGTTTCTTGTAAAGAATCTAGAAGAATTTTTTTTAAAACTATGGGCTGAGTCCAGTGCCACATGCCTATAATCTCAGCCTTCTGGGAGGCCCAGACAGGGTTGGCAGTTCAAGCCCATCTCAGACAACTTAGCTAGACTCCTATCTCAAAATTAAAAATACGAAAAGGACTAGAGATGTAGCACAGTGCAAAGACCGTAGCTTCAATCCTCAGTACTGCAAAAAAAAAGTAACTAATAATAATAGTAATATATGGATAAAGTACACTTTGGGGGAGGGGGCATACCAGGTACTGAACTCAGGACCTTGCACTTGCCAGGCAGGTGCCGGTACCACTGAGCTAAGTCACCAGCCCAGGACAATAGAGTACACTTCTGAGTTACACTGCACTGGATCCACTATTTGGCTTTTGTTTCTTTTGCTTCTCTATTTAGCTTTTTAAGTAAATTGTTCATCCCTACAAAGAGATTTGATAAAACAGTTATACTGAAAATAAAACTGTGCGTGTCCAAATGCTGATACCTGACTTCGGCTATTTCAGAGAATACCTTCTGCCTCCTGAAACGCAGCCTCTGAATGAAGTGGTGTACTTCAGTGCTGCTCACACACTCCGGGAGCACTTAAATGCTGCTCCACGAATCGCCCTCCACACTGCACTCAACAATCCTTATTATTATCTAAAGGTAAGAAGCAAATTTAGCTCTCTGACAGTTGAGCTCAGGCTCCAAGCTTCAATGTCACAAAAAAAATTGTAATTTTGCACTTGTATTTTAATGAGCAAAGAGTTGAAAACTTAGGGTTGCACTTCTTACATATCTTGTAAAAACTTTTTCAGAGGGAGTTTCCAACCTATTGAAGTAGCCAATTGATGTTGCCAATTTTGACCATATGAAACTGTCTTTGCCTTTCATTTAATAAAACTAGGTCATAAGCAGAAGCCTAGACTATAATGCTACTTAGTCTTATGAAAATAAAGGAAATGTTGCCTAATGAAATTACTTTAAGATTCAAATGGTTGTTTCTAATAGAAAAAAATAAATACTTATGGATGTCACCTTGGATCTTAAACCAAAGAAAATTTATTCTGAGAATATCTGCAGAGCTGAGTGTAGGAAATGGCCAGGAATCTGCCATGAAAATGCCAGGGGCAGCAGAGCCACTTGCCTAAAATCTAGACACAACCACCAGTCATGACAAGCTCTTTCTGCAAAGGAGATTAAGACAGTTTAGTGTTTTTAAAACTAACATTTTTGGGCCAGGGATTTAGCTCACTGGTTCCGGCGCCTGCCTTGCAAGCGCAAGGTCCCAATTTCAATCCCTGGTACCAAACAAAATAAAACAAAGCAACAACAAAAAAACCATGCACATCTTGGGCCAGGGATTTAGCTCAGTGGTTTTGCCGCCTGCTGCACAAGCGCAAGGACCTGAGTTCGATCCCCAGTACAAAAAAAACACAAAAAACTAGCATTCTTGTGACCATGTACTGTTAAAACATTCAAGATGCTGTATGAATGTATGTGAAATAATTTGGGAGGAATTGTAAGTTATCAATTCAGGTAAGTACCTAGAGGTAATTTCCCACAAAGATACTTAAGAAGTGGCTCCATGAAATCCATGATGAACAACCCAACTTACTGGTTTTCCATTGCAGAATGGCACACAAATATTCTCAGTATTTTTTTTCCATTTTTTCCTTTTCTCATATTTTTTCTTTTCCCTTCTTTCCTTTCTCCAACCCCTTCTACTTCCCCTATTCCTATAGACCTTTTCTTCCTATTATCTATTATATATTTGGATCCTTATTTATGCTTTTAGTTTTTCACACTAGAGAAACTATTTGGTATTTACACCTGTGTGTCCTATTTATTTCACTTAAGGGTATGGCCTCAATGTACATCCATTTAGCTATAAATGTCTCTAGTTTCTCATTCTTTATGGATGAGTAGTACTCCATTTTATAAAAAAACCACATTTTCTTTATCCAGTCTCCAGTTGATGGGCATTTGGGCTGTTTCCAAGTTTTAGCTATTACAAACTGTGCCGCTATAAATATGGATGCATAAATATCACTGTGGTATGATTCTTTTAATTCTTTTGGGAAGAAATGGGACCTCTAATCCTAGTTGTTTGAGGTATCTCCATATTTATTTCCACAGTGGTTGCACCAGTCTGCCCTCCCACCAACAGTGGAGAAAGGTTCCTTTCTCCCCACAGCCCCACTAGCATTTGTTATTGGTTGATTTCTTGATCACGCTCCGTATTTTAAGAGAGTACTGAGTACAAAGTTAGTGGTCTTTAATTATGGTGGTAATAGCTTGAATGATTTCATATTTTTAAAGTTATTTTCAATATATAAATTACAAATTAAAACCTTATATCGTCATCTTTCTTCTGGCTAATGGTAGGTCACAGAAGAAAAGTGATAGGATTTTGGCAGTCTTTGGGAAGGTAGAATGTCTTGTGCAGGTTTTATATGTGAGACTTTGTGTTGCTTAATAAGAACCATGGATTTCAAATGGGTTAAGAAAACACTGATGGTTTCTGTAGGGTTTAAGATCTGCAATGTTGACAATACAGTCTTATCTTTGAGAGACTACTTATGCCTCTAATAGTGATATGTCAGTATTTACAGTGTAATAATTGCTAGAACTTGGCTAATTATAAATATTGGAAGTACCATTTTATTAACTATTTCTAAAGAATTCTGTAAACTTTTTATGGCAATTAGAAATGCATTATGGTCTAAGTAAATAATAATTTATGATTGGGGCCCCGGATTTAGCTCAGTGGTACAGCACCTGCCTTTCAAGTGCAAGATCCTGAGTTCGACCCCCAGTACACACACACACACACACACACAAAATTCACGATTAAAATGAAAATTTTGCTTGTCTTCTGATCTTATATTTTTCTATTGATAAGGAGTTAGAGGGATTTTGATTAAGATCTAAACCTAAATAAGTATTTAATAAAGGAAATTAAAAACATTTTGTTTACTAAATTTAGCTTTAGAGGGGTTCACTAATGTCTGATTTTGTTCCTAATCATTTCTAGTATTATTTTTTAGAATGAAGCACTGAAAAGTGAAGAGGGCTGCATTCCAAATATTGCCCCTGACATCTGCATAGCATATAAACTGCACCTGGAGTGTAGTAGGCTGATCAACCTTGTGGACTGGTCAGAGGTAGGTCAAGGAGAAAATGGCAAGCTGTGTATTTATCTGAGCATCCATGATAACTGTTTTGGAACATTTTATACTTTTGCTATTTCTGAAATCAGCTTTTATTTTTTAATAGCTTATCTTTTATTGTGACAGCATAAATTGCATCATATTTCAAAAGTTCCTTAGAAAGTAGCACTCAGTAATATTCTCAATTTCCTTTCCTCTGATCCTGCATTCTTCAACCAAGCCACTTCTGTGTTCATGCCAGGTCAACATTTGAATATATGATCTAACCTAACACTTAGCATTAAACAATTTAAGTCAGTCCTATGGTATTCCACAAAGTTAGTTATATTAATAACTACTGTTTCCCTTCTTGCATAAAAAAGTTGGTATGACTAACAGATTTAGCTATCAGGAAGTACAAGGAATACTTGGCAAGGCAATGGCCAGCTGTTGTTATTCTTTAAAATAAATGTCTGTATTCTTTCCCCCCATCAGAATAGTGTTACAAAGATCTTAACTCTGTTGAAGCCCCTATTTGACAGACATCACAATTGAAAAGAAAAGTAGGCATTCTGCAGGGGAAGGGAGTAAAGGGTTCAGGGCTTACTTTGCCTTTTAACTGGGACTACCTTTGTTTCTCCTTTTCTTTACATACTTCTTAGTTCTCTGAAACAAGATTATTGAGGGACCATAACATAATCTTTCAATATATAATTGGTTTTAAATGATCCTCAGTGTTAAGGATTTGAACAATGAAAAAAAGAAATGTGCCAGCCAGCTATCAGCAGCAGCAGTGTTAAACCTGGCTTAAGTATACAACCATCAAAAGGAGTATAGTAAAAGATTTTTGGCAGTTGTTTAAATTTTTTTATTTTCCCATCTTGTGTTCCCAAAAGGCTTTTGCAACAGTTGTGACAGCTGCTGAAAACATGGATGGAAATTCTGTGGCCTCAGAAGAAATGAACGAAATAATACAGTATCCTTTTAAAACCAGTTTTACAATGTCCAAGTACAGAGTATAAGTTTATAGTTTCTCAGGCTCAGGATTTAGCACAATTGTAGAGCATGAATTTAACATGCGTCAGACCCAGGGTTCAATCTCCAGCACCCAAAATAAATAGTTTCTCCAAATCTACATTAGAGATTCATAAAAACAAGTTAATACCAACTGTATCATCCCAAAATATCTTAAATTTCTAATATTCTGAATTGAGTCTAAAGAGAGATCAAATCTAAAATATTTGGCCTCAGATTGATATCATGATATTCCAAAATTTAACAAAAATGGAACTGTCATTATTGAATTCTCTATTTTTCTAATGTATTTTAGAAGTTGAGATTTAGAGCATTTTTTGTACTGTGAAAAATTAGATTTAGATGTTAAGTGCTTTTCCATTCATGTGTTATTGACAGTGGATTCTAATTACATTTAATGTTTTCCAGGAAGAGTTATAGCTTAATTAAGGAGTATATATTTCTACTTCAGTTTACCAACAAATATTTTTAACCTTTTTGCAAAAAATATAACGCAGTCAATTTCTTTAACTAGAGTCTCCAGCGCTCGGTTTATTAGAGCTGTTTCTGAACTAGAACTTCTAGGATTTATAAAGCCTACCAAACAAAAGACTGACCATGTGGCCAGGCTAACATGGGGAGGCTGCTAAAAAAGCAAATAGGTGAAGCCACAAGTATCACGTTTAGCTTAATAGAAAAGTGAAACCAGTCATATTTATATGCCACTAGAGGAGACTATTTTCATGAGAAAAATGTATAATCCCTTTAGGATGTTTATCCAAAAAGTGCACAGCTAACCTCAAACAGTTGTATATTTTAAACTTTGGAGTAGTTTAGAATCCAACAAATAACATGCTTACATTATAATTAAAACCTCTCATACTCATACATTATCATTGTACTTTTCACAGTCATGAAGAATAAATCTTCTTGAACATATATATAAATATAGTTAAGTTTCTTCATCCAGGAATATAAACTGTTTGCATTGGGTAGCAGTACTGATTCTTCCACCCTTAATTTTTTATTGGCATTTGTCATTTAGTACCTTAAGTAACATGAATATCCTACAAATTTGTTTTTCCCAGTGACTACTAGACTGCTTCTGCCTTCCCATTTCCTTTAGTCTTAAAACTTGCAGTGTCCCAAGGTGGTTGGCTTTACACTTAAAGATACTAAATATTGTACTTCTGGATGACCCTCGTGGAGTCTTACTGGCAGTAAAAATAAATTTGTTATGTGAAATCAAATAGAGTCCACAATTTACCTTTATAGTATTTACCTCAGTATATTTTCTCAATATTAGAATCATTCTCCTTCAGTCAACTGTGCCGTTAACCATGTGTTTCTTTTTTATACAATTGTTGCTAAAAATCCAAATAATATGCACATGATTTTATGGATTTTTTTTTTTTCTTTTGCCAGTTTAAGTGAGGCAGTCAGCCACAGGGAAGGTTTTCCTATACTGTATGTTAATGAGGATACTATCAATATCTACAATGTGGTTTCTTCCAACTTTCAACTATGAACACTATATGAAATTATTTAGAAACCATTTCTTTAAACAATACTCATACAGCAAGAGGCTTACAGTATAAGGTAAAGAGGAAACTGTACAGAGGAACTAGCCTCACAAAAACCAGCAGATTTTCAACTCGGGCACAGGTTCCCTGAGCTGAGTAGCCTTGCTTTATTTTCTTTTACTGGGTACTTAGCAGAACTCATGCAATCTAAACTGCATGTCATGCATTGAATCATGTTGATTTCCCCCTCTTAAAGATGGAAACAAAAGCTTGACAGAAACTGCCTTATCTTCATAGTGAACACCCAAAAGAGCTATGAAGTGAAAACATGAAGCCAATATGTGGTAATTATCAGTAGAGCCTATGAAATGGGACTTCAATTGTGTTTCAGTTCTTTAATCCAGGAAAACAGACAACCTCAACCAGAATTTACAAATGGGGTATTTTTATTCACTTAATTATTTTAGTTAATGAAATATTGATCTGAAGACTGTGAATTAGTTTAATTTGATTTAAAAAACACTGTGTGCTGGGGGCACTAGTCTAGACACCTGTGGCACTTCAGTGAACAAAGACGCTTTCATTGTACTCTAGCAGAGGGAGAACAGTTTATGTTGATTATAGAAAAGAAACAGGAGAGTAAGGAGAAGCAGGATGTCACATTGCAATTTTAAACAAATTGGTCAGAGCAGACCTCACACTGTCATTTGAACATTTGCAATGTGGCGAAAGAATGACCCATGAGAATTTATGGGAAAACACTGGGCAGAAAAGAGCAGTGACACAGGTCCTAAAGTAGTATGCTAGTCACACTGGAGGAACAACAGAGGTAGCCAGTGTGGACAAGGCACAGCAAGGAATAGTTCCGTTGAACTCAATCAGGTAGGCTGGAGTGCAAGTAATTTAGAGCTTTGTAGGCCATTTTAAGGTCTCTTTCTTAGGTAGAAAGCCATCTATAAAGGCCCTTTAATAACCACTCTGGCTTCTTGAACCAGAGAATAAAAACAAGGGAAAATAAAGACCATGGTGATCACTGAAATTATCCAGGCACGTCCTAAGTGTCTCAGACTATATAGATGGTGAGATTTTAAGTGGATCAAGATTAGATGAGTCCAAGATGGATTTTGGCTAAGATAACTGGAAGCATGGAATTGCCAATGATTAGGGCTTTTTGTGATTTGAGTAAGTGTCCCCCAAAAGCCCATGTGTTCCCAGACTAAAGGCTTGGTCCAGGGTGGTGCTATTGGGTGGTAGAACCTTTAAGAGGTGGGGACTAGTGGGAGGTTCTTAGGTCACTGGGGGTGTGGCCCAAGGGAGTTGTGGGACTCTACCTAGTCATCTTTACCCTTTGCCTCCTGGCCAATATAAGTGGTTTTGCTCCACCATGTATATATTCCTGTAATAATGCACTGCCTTACCACAGGCCTAAAGCAATGAGACCAGTTTATCATACACTGAAACACCTAAAATGGTGAGTCAAAATAATTTCTCTTGTGTAAGTTGATTACCTAAGGTATTTTGTTACAGACAGGAGTTATCTAACATGGATATTTCATTATATTGACAAAGCTAATAATGAAATGACTGGGAGGAAACAATCAAAAGGAGTTTGGTTTTAGCCATAAATTTTGAGATGTCTATCAGCTATTCACAAAGGTATGAATATAATCTCTCTTTATGATAAAAATGAGATCACTAAAATAAGTATGTAAAGATGAGGCAAGGACCCAAAGGTCAAGCTCTGGGGCATGCCTGTTTTATTGAAGTTCAAGGAAATAAAGACTGGTCCAGCAGGAAAAGAGAAGACTGAAGAGCAGCCAACAAAAGACAAGCCAATTGAAGAGTTTCCAGGTCAAATACTGCTTGTTAAAATTAACACTAGAATAATCTTTGGTGACCATAAGAGAATAGTCAGAAAGCCCAAATAGGCATCACCTATCAGAAGACATAATCACATGTCCAAACTTAACAGTAATCTTGGGAAGGCCATACATTGTATGACGTGACATGGAGACCACTAGCATCACCTTGAGTTTTGTATTCTCTAAGTTTGATCTGAAAACTAAACCTTTAGATGTCATTTCCAGTTTATAGGAAGTTCAAAATAATAGCACAAAAATATTCAACAAGACAAATGGGAAAATATAAGCACAGACTTGATATTAAATTAGGGAAGTATTTTTAAGTGGGATAATGTTTTTGAGCTTAAGTGAAGTATATAATTCTTAGGAGATACATGTTTAATAACTGTTCAGTTTAAGTGGATCATCAGGAAGACTTCCAACTTTTCCATGTATGAATTTTTTCCTAAAACAAGTTGGTGGAAAATTTGGGGTGGAAGACTGATTGGAAGACGTTTACGAAATTCTTGAGTTTTGTTATAAAGGGCAGTAGTAAAGAGTAATATTTGGAGGGACATAGAATCAAGTTTTGGTTTTTTGCCATATTCAACACCATGTTAAGCAAGCACTTTACCATTGATCTACATCCCAAACTCCTTCCCCTTTTCTGAGACAGGGTCTCACTAAAATTACCAAAGGTGGCCTTGAACTTAAAATACTCCTGCCTCAGCTTCTGCCAGGCCCAGCCTGAAAAGGTTTTAGTAACACATTCATTGTGCATGTAGGGATGATACAATAAAAAAAGAAAAAAATGGACAATGAACAGAAGCCTGCTGGAACCAGGACTGAATGAGGTGAGGTTTGGATCTAACATACCTCATCTATAGCAAATACAGTGAAGAACAGATAGGGACAGAATTCTGCTCTAGCAGAATATTCATGTAACACCAATTAAGGAAGCAACCAGAGACAGCTGTTTCCAAATCCTAATTGCTTAGATCACCTAGGAGCATATTAGTCAACAGTCTTCCTTGTGTGCCCGGCCCCCATCATCTAAAGCAGCTTTTAGGGGTGGAACCTAAAAATCTTTTAATTCTCTAATATTGCTAATAAAATCAGTCTGTTTAGAAATTTTTTTCTTTAGGGTCATATCAAAGTTTCTTGATATTTTAAACCTGTATTTACTCACATCATCTATTTTTCCTCAACAGTACAAAGAATTGTACTTAACTGTGCATGTCATTGTTAATCCAAGCTTTACTGAACAAATTACAATTAATTACACCACCATATCAGAACTTTTTACTAAAAGAATTAAGATGACTGTCAGTAAGTGAATTCCGTGAATATCTACTTAGTAACAGCAATTCCGGGGATTGCTGGGAATTTAGAATCCCTATACAGCAAATATAATCTTTGTACTGATAGGATATGTGGGTTAGTATTTAGACTAACCAACTACTGAGTCCATCTAATTGTAAAACAATCTAGGAAACATGCACATTTACTTTCTGGAATTATCTAACACTACTTTTAAGTATAAACAAGGGCTTTCTGGTGAAGTGATATGCAAGAATTTGCTAAGGAAGGAAAATTCATTTTTGATCAAAGCTGTTTCTAAAAACCTGTTACTACTTCCGATTTTCAGCACTCATTCTTTTAACTGCCCTCCAACTATAAAATCCAGCTCTCACAAATATGCATTTATAGAGATTTACACATACTTAAAAAGAGTATTTTGTCCTTACCATAGCTAACAAGGGGTAAAACATGTTATACTCATTCTACTCTCATACCCTCTGTATTTTAACTTACTGCTTGCATTCTCTTAAAAGTGCTATCCCATTAAACCAGTAGTTCTCAAGTGGGACCATTTTGTCCACTGAGGAGCATCTCTGGAACCTGGAGACACTTGGTTGTCACAACTTGGAGGGAGAGGAAGAAGAAATGGTACATCATGTAAGGGCCAGAGATGATGCTAAGCACCCTGTAACACACAGGCATGGCCTCCACAACAAAGAAGGATCTGGCCCAAAGTGCTAATAGTGTTGAGACTGACAGTCTCTGTACTAAACCATTAAAAGTAGGTAGATACCTTATGGCCACCTTGCGCTATAACTAATGTTCCTCAAACACTTAATGGCCATAAGAATTAACCTGGCAATGTGAAAACTCCTCACCACTTTGACAGCTTGTTTTAAACAAAGAATTGGTGAAATACAACCAAAGCTGAAAAAATGCTCCTTCACTTTCTTCCACTAATTGGGATCAGTTATGAATGTGCATGTCCTGGTACATTTAGGATGTATGTAATGACGGAAACAGGCTATTAGAATTCCACATAATTCATTGGAGCATTTTTTTTTCTCACTTCATTACAAGAAAACTGTTTGGAAGCCATGCATGGAAAAAAAAAAATGTGTCAAATTTGCTGAATCATGCTTTCATATATTAAGTCCCTTTAAAAAATTCTGATACCTCTCAAGTAAAACTCCCACAGCTGTTAGAGCTATTATGTAACATACTATTGTACAGTAAAGTAGCCGTTTGAATCAGAACTCAGCGTTTGCAAGTAGCACTCAAATCTTAAAAATCTTACCAGAAAGTTAACTTCATTGATTCCTGGAAAATGCTTACATTTAAAACACTGGCTTTTATTCAAATACTACTCATCTGTAACATTTAAAAAATAAGCAGAACAGAAGTAAATGTTTTATTCTTCCAACTAAGTTCCAATACTACAAGGGCAGTAAAACAATGATACACTGGAAAAAATGCAGCAATAAACATTTGTTAAAAAGACTGATAGAATAAATAAAACTACCAAAAAATCATATAAACCCATTCTGAAACCCCAAGAAGTCCTGGAATATAGAAATGCCCTCCTCTTTCACTATTTCACAGGAAGCACTGTAGGCTATTTGCTTAATATGGTCCTGGGATTACATTCTAAATTATTAATAACTGGTTACAGCTTGGTTGTAGTGCACAATTAAAATCACACTAACTTCATCTGAAGTGTCATTCTACAGTTTTATTTACACAACCAATGAAGGGCATGTCTAGAATACCAGTTTATCTTTTTCAAACATATTAATATAAGAACCCAAATTGTAATGATACAGTAAAATGAGGCCACTGGTATTAATACAGGTAGCAAAAGTCCACATCCAGGTTGTATTGACATCAGGGAAATTTCCAAAACCAGTTGCTGCTGCCTAAGAGTGGTTGTCACTGACGAAAGCTTGAAATAACCTGTATTCATGGGGGTATTGGCATTGCTGTATGTCATAACTGGGACCTCCTCCAGCAATTTGACAAGGAACAAGGCAGCCCACAAATGCTGAAAATGTGATTCATGAAACATCTGAGAGAGAGAAAAGGAAAATTTAGTACCAAATATCCTGAAACCAGATATTCATTCTCAGTATTGCCCATAGGTATTTAAGCAACCCAAAGTAAGCCTTGCAAAGTTTTGTTGCTTAGTTCACTCAGGCTTTTTCTCCATGATTTTCTGTTAATTCTCTTAAGCATCAACTTAATTATGTTTTCTTCTTAAAAGATGGTCTTGTTTTCATTTTATAATTCAAAGGTCAAATACTTACAACTAGCAGGCTGTTCTCCATATCGTCGCATTATTTGATCATGCGTAAACTTCACAAATGCATCATATTGTTCTACAAAGAAAGGTGTCAGTTACACAACTTGGAAAATACCCTCTCTAGTATATTTCAGCCAGATAAACTGAAAAACCATATACAGGTAGTGAAACAATAGTAAATTACACTTTTAATCAGTTACATAGCCTGGGTAATATGGAGAGATCACTGAGCTTAGAATATAACCTAGGCTCATCCAAATCACATGACCTTATTGCATACAGGCTGGAAAGGGCTTATTTCATAATGATTACAAAATAAAAGGCCTTGGTGCGTGCCTGTAATTCCAGCACTTGGGAAGCTGAAGCAGGAGATCAGCACAAATTCAAAGCCAGACTGGGCTATATAGTGAGTTCAAGGCCATCCTGCACTACCAAAGTGAGACACTCTCTAAAAATCAAAGAGCTTGCAATTAAAAAAAAAAACAACTACTCTGTAAAGCTTATTGTAAGTGGCCTATGAATGATAATTTACTGTGTTGAGGCAAAATAGTTCAACAAGAGCTCAATGAAAACCACCTACGTATCTTAATCAGATATCACAGGAAAGAATGTTATGATCACGCATGGTAGCACACGCCTATTATCTCAACTATTTTCTTCAGCCGGCTGAGGCCAGAAGATTCCAAGTTTGAGGCTAGACTGGACAATTTCAGAAGATCTCATCTCAAAATATCAAAAGGAGTAAGGGGGCTGGGGATTTAGCTCAGTGGCACCATGCCTGCCTCGCAAGCACAAGGTCCTGAGTTTGATCCCCAGTAAAGGGGCGGGGGGGGGGGGGTAAGGATGTAGCTCAGTGGCAGAGCCTGCCTCCTTGATCCCGAGGGGGGAGGGATTCTGTTGCCTACCATTAACACCCTGATTCAACTCCTTCAAACTCAAAAACCTTACAATTACTATTTAAAGTAAAATCTGTGGACTTAAATTAGAAAACATGATAAAATTATCACACATGATCAAGTTTTTTTAAATTAAAAAACCCCACAGCTTCATATTCTAAAATAATGCACACAGCACCAACCAATTAGATACTTCAAATATATACTTGGATGGTAAGGTTCCTGAGGTCTCTAAGGTGGGCCATGAACTATAAGATAAGCGGTTTCCTTTATTAAACTGAAATTCTGTATTTCTTAGAAAACATTGTGCCATGTATAGGACGATTAATTGATATAAAGTGCAGGTGAGAAATAATGCATTTCTTACAATGAGGTTTCTGGGGGACTCTAAAATCTCTTACCTGCAAGTTTTGCACTCAATATTTCTTCATATTCTTCTCGAATTTTCTCCTCACGTTCTTTCAACAAACGTTCACAGATCATCCCAACCTGCCGTAGAGTAAATAAGGGCTGTTCTTTTTTTGATGGTGAGGATGCTGCAGATGAAGTCCCTATGTACAACATGAACAAAAACAGCACCTGACTTAGAGCCACGAGGGAATCTTTTAGCTGAAAAGTTTCATTTGGATTTTTTTTTTTTTTAGTACCAGGGACCTTGCACTTGCGAGGCAGGTGCCAGAACCACTCAGCTAAATCCCCGGTCCTCATTTGGATTATTACAATGTTCATATAAAAACATTCTTTAAATTAAATTTTAGCACAGGATTTCTCAGTCTTATAACAGGTTTCAAATAAGAAGGCTATCTGCTTATAACTGAAGAAACACAAGAAGACATCATCAAGTACATGAGGCAAAGTCTAAAAGATGCTCCAACAAAACTTCAAAATAAAGTTTACAATGTTGGGCCCTTTTATAAACCTCAACTCCATTCTAACAATACCTTACCATAAAGTATTTTAGTGACTAGTTTGCAAATGTTCCTACAAAAGAAATAAAGACCATCTGGTATAAAGCTTAATTTTATTTACTATCAGAATAATATGATTATCCTGAGAAAACACATTACTTAAATGAAGCTATTCAGTAAATGTCCAATCTCATAAAAAGGTGGGGGTTATTCCACCATTTAAGATACTCCCCTCATTTTCCACTTTCCTGAACCTGTAATTTTTAAAGCCATTTCCATTCATTAAAAAAGAAAAACAGATTTCTCATCGACACAATAAAACCTTTATGTTTACAAAAAAAAGGAGAAAGTACAGCATAAACTTTTTTAAAAGAGCATTCTGAAATCTAGGTACTTAACCCTTGCTAATGGAGTATAACTGAGTCCAAAGGTTTTTGAACACAGTAACTGTAATTTCCACTGAGTTGATGTAATTTAACTCACTTTGAAAAGTAAGCTCAACCACTGAGCTAATAATGATACACTTAAAACTTTAATAACAGAACTACACTGTATCACACTAAGGCCCCTAAAGCAACTAAACTCAAAACAGCTACAACATCCATGTCAACTTCATTAGCTAATTAGCAAAACTAAGAATAAAAAGACAATACTATTTTGTAGCAGCAACCATTTTTAAGACACTAAGCATAGATCTGTATTAAGAAAAGTTTTATGGGAGAGAACAGAAAGCATCTCTGTACTCACTGAGGAGCAGACATGCACAGAAATTTTATTTCTATGATTTCAAAGAAAGGAGCACTGATAATTTTTTATTTCTTGTTCTCTGAATTTTGTACTTTTTCCTTAACAGTTTTTGTTTTTAATTCATGATAACTACTGGAAGACCACTTTGTAAAAATAAACCCTTACAAAACATATAGACCTAATATTAGACATTTAGATTTTATGGTTCAGAGTCCTTATTAAGGTAACAGCCACCTGGCATTAGAGGATAATAAGAAACTTCATCTAGAAGATTTCTTCAGAAATACATTGTTCTTCAAGGACCACCTACAGCACTTTGGTCTTCCAAAAACACTCCCAACTTCTTAAGAACATCTCTTTTCACAAACTCAATATATTACAGCCATCTATTACACACAAGGCTACAATACACAGCTGTATGTTTTATACACATACCAAACACTCTCCTTTGCTATCAATTGTTTCATCTTGCTCTGTATACTCACCTGGGTACCTATTCCTCTTTTCACTGGCATTTTCTAGTGTACATGGCTGAGACCAGTTAACTGCTTATTAGAACTGTGTCACAAGAATAAAGTGACCAGCTTTAATAAAATCCTTAACTGCTAAAGGTATCTTACTTTCACATCCCGAACTTTGTTAAGGCTCCCAGTTAATTGATGTTTTAAGTAAACTGATAATGAAATGATAATCTTGGTTAACAGTCTCTACCCTCACCATGTTTCTCCCACTTACAGAGGGCCCCCAAGATTGGCAGAGTACTGCAGTATTTAGTTCTGAATAGTTTTCATATTTCCTAGTCTAAGTTGACTCTTTTATGGCTTTGAATATTTCATTCTTCCAGGTCTTCCTATTCCCATGGAGGGGTAAGAGAAAGAAAGCAACTGCTACCACAAAGAAAAAAAGTACTTGGGGGCAGGGGTTTAGGGTCTTTTCACCAAGCTACCCCCACAGATTTTTTTTTTGAGATTAGGTCTAAATCATCCAGGGTGGTCTTAAGCATGCAACCCTCTTGCCCCAGCCTCCTACTGTGCTGGTATTACAGGATGTACCACTGAAAAACTATTTTGATCAGAACTTTACTAAGGTGAGAGCCACTTTTGATGGCTCTTTTTCAGCCAAGAATCTTCAGCTTTCCACTAACTTTAAACAGCCCTATTTTTCTGCCTTTCTTTAAAGAAAGTTTATTTGGAAACTGCTTCCTCCAGAAAAGGTAAGTGAGAGCAGATAAACAGACAAGTGTGTGAAAGCGTGTACACGGGTATTTCTGTACATTCTATAACAGCAGAATTTCTAAATTGAATTGACAGTTAATTACAAGAAATACATAATGCAGTGTGCAGCCATGCAAGGTACAGCTATACAGTGTATGGTATACTGTTAAGTTTTAAATGGAGGCTACAAATCATAGTACTTATACAGTGTCCACTTTGGATATGCTATATACAGGTTGTTGCCTTTGGTTAGTGGGAATTCAGATGGTGATTTGTTTATTGTGTACCATATTAAGACATTGTATGTTATTATATAAATTATTTTAATCTTGACAAGAAACAGAACTAAGTGACTGAAGGCATTTTGGAGTACACTTTTCCCGCACTGAACATTTCTTTTTACTTTATTAAAGTTGGTTATTACCTGGTGAGGCTGGTCCACTGAGGAGAAATGCGTGTGGCTGTGCATCAGAACTACAACCTGGATCTGTCTGTTGGAAACTAGTTTCTAAATGTCTTCTCTTCTGCATGCGTTTATACTCTTGTTTTATGTTGTACAGAATTTGTTCTAAAAGAAAAAAAAGTCAAAATTTGGCAAGATAAAAAGTGGCAAGTTAGAAAGTTGGCTTTCCAACAATTACTAAGATGAATCTATCCAAAATATTCCCTTCAAATAACAGAGAGAAAACTGACACTCTGGAAGGAATTTCAGCATAAATGGTGTGCTCACTCAGAAAAAGCATATACATACCACCTGGGATTTAGCTATCCAACAAAATCATTTTTGAAGTGACTAGCAAAAAGTAAATTTAAAAACTTTTCACTCAAAATGATGATAGAGAGTCTGCACTAAAACACTTATTTCATTCAGATTCTAAGAGTCCCAGACTCAAAGCTCATTTATTCCTTAGGTACAGATCTATTAAACTAACAGGCATTTCCAAGCCCTTAGATATTAGAAGTGGAGAGGATTCTGTATATTCAACCACATACCAGTGTGAAGTAACAGGTCAACAAAATGACAAAGCAGATAGGAACTAAAATGTCATCATACACAAAATGTTCATGGCCATAAATTTCAGCTCAGAACAGTACCTCAGCATTAACAGCAAAGCATTCTGAATGGGGGGGGGGCATGATTGATACATAAATAAGAGGCACTATACCGCAGTGCAACTGTCTTAACCACAATCAAAATGGGTAAAATTATATCTAGTGTTTCATTTAAGCTTGTGTGGATTCACTTCAAAAGGAGTTCTAATTCCAAACAGTTGCCATTTTGGCCTTTCCAGAAAACTTCTGCCTCGTTTCCACTCTTTCAGACTCATTACCCAACAGCTCCCAAATTAATAGCTTATCCATAAGAAACTACATCCCAAGAAGTTTCCTAACCCTAATTTCAAGAAAGATAAACAAAAATGAAAAAGTATAAAGTAACAAGCAAGCAAATTCAAAAGTTTAGTGCAGTGTAACTAACACTTGATTCTCCAGGAATGCTTTAAGAACTAAAAACTCAATTGGAGGTTAAGGCTTATGAACAGTAACAAACGTTTTTGCAACTTAATGCTAGTAGTTTTCATACTTTTCACTTGTCTCATTTCTCACTTTCATAATTTCCCTAGGAAAATAACTTTTAGGATTTTTGAGAGGTAAGACTGAGGGGACATAAATCACTCCCTTAAACATTTTAGATACTCCCAGAAGAAAAAAGTTGCAAAAGATAAATCCAGTCAAAGCATCATTTATTTTAATTTTGTCATGTAAACATTAACAGTTGATATATACAAATATGTGGCTTAAATACAAATCACACACTGGAATGACTAACTTCAGGATGATTGTATCATATTTAGCTGTATTTAGCATTTTTCAAAATGCTACATTTGTTTAATGTGTTATGGTCACTTTCAGTCTTTCTGTTTCTGTGAAACAGTTTATAATTTTAAAAGTAAGTTACCAATGTGAAATAAAATTACTCTTGAATGGTAAGTTTACCTTGGGTTTCCTAATACTTACCAGACATGTCCAGTGCAACATCCTATCCTGTATGAACCAGGACAAGCACAAATATTTTTCTTAATAACAACTCTTCAACAATATTCTAAAAGATTTTAAAGGTAATATTTTGATCTTTATAGACAGCAAGTTTCACTCATCACTTCCTGTTCAAAGCTACTAATAACTATCAAAGGGGCCATTCAAACCATCACAAAATTTACTGACAACAAGACATTAAGATGTACTACTTCAGGGGCCGGGGATTTAGCTCAGTGGTTCCGCCACTTGCAAGCACAAGGACTCGAGTTTGATCCCTGGTACCAAAAAAAAAAAAAAGGTGTACTACCTCAGAGAAATTTCACTTTAACATCAACCTTTTGTGTGACTGGGTTACATTTTTGTTCACTATATAGCTATTCTGAGATTTTAGTCTTCCTTTGTTCACTCCACAATCAACAAAAAAACAAATAAGATGTATCAAAAGAGTGATTGTTAACACCCGCCATGGTGGCACATGCCTGTAATCCCAGCACTCAGGAGGCAGAGACAAAAGGATCACCTGTCTCAAAAAAAAAAAAAAAAAAAAAAGAATACTTATAACAAATCTAGGATTAACATACAGTATCTAAGATTTACCTTTGTAAATTTTTATACCGTTTGATATTTATAAACACAAGCTAAAGAATTTTAAGGTATAATTTACAAATAACAAAATTTACGTATTTAAATGTATAACTGAGTTCAGACAGTGCATACATACACAGTCTTGGAACCATTATCACCTTCATCACTCCAAAAAGTTGTCTCAAGCTCCTTCATAGCTAATTCCACCCACCCCCCAAATATCACACCCTCCATTTGCCAACACCCATCTGCTGTTACTATAGTTAGCCTTCCTTATCTGTGGATTCAGCATGTGTAGATTCAACCAGTCACAGAACAAAAATATTTTCTGGAAAGTGTGTTTGTACTGTAAGGGTACATTTTTCTTATCATTATACCCTAAACCAGTGATGGCAAACCTTTCAGAGCTTTCAATGATAACAAACAGCCTGCTGTGGCACACAGACCATAGGTCCAACACCACTCCCCTAAGCCATATAGCACAACTATTTACACAGCATTTACATTGTAACAGACATGATTTAGATTCATATGTGTTGTATAAATCAATAATTTTAGTAGTTATATTCCATTGTGTTGTACATATACACATACACAGTTCATTTATCCATTCACCTATTAATGGACATTCAGACTGTCTCCAATTAAGCACAATTATTAACATTTTGTACTTGTCTTTGGATGGACATGTTTTCATTTCTCCTGGATAAATACCTAAGAATGGGATTACATTGCCTAATCACATGGCAAGTGGTTTTACTTTGTAAGAAACTGTCAAACCATTTTTCAGAGTGATTTTACCACTCTGCATTCCTACCAGCATAACTATTTGCATTCCACCTCCCTTATATCCTTGCCAACAGTTGATACTGTCAGTTAAAGAGTTGGAAGAATTTTGAATGCTACTGCTTGTGCTGCTTTTCATATTAATTATGCCACCTGAGCCACACTGTGCCCTCAATGTTCTAATACTAGGAACATGAGATCAACAACAACATGCAGTAAACAGTCTGATTTAACCTGGCCAAGATCTCAGCACCACAAGTTGCAAAGAGCTAACTGCAAGCCTCATGCTCAATTTATTTCAGTTCAGGGGTATAAACAATTTTGAAGCTGACAACTCAAAAACTCCTCCAGATTCAGCAGTCTGTAACTCACATCCATAATTTCAATTTAGATATTTGACTGACTACTTAGCTACCAGCTGGATAAAGGCTTTCTTTAGTTAGTGAAGGATTTGTTAGGTTTAAGCTACTTAGATCTAGTTGTCTTTTATCAAACTAGCAATTATATGTACATTTACATATGCCAAGACAATGTAACATCTGACATTGTGTGGCCAACAATTTGCAGTCCATTAAACTTTTATTTCATTGTTATATATTCCAGTTTTAATCATGCAACCTTCATAAAATTTTGACTGAATTTGCAGCAGTCATTTAATGTAAAGTTACCTCATGACAAGCTGTATCACAAATGGCTATATGTCCCTTTTTTTAAATACTAAAATCTACATTACTTTTACATAAAATGCAGCTAAGTGAAAGCAGCAAATTGACTTATTTTATTGTCAAATCTAGTAAATGCCAATATGATTGCTAATAAAATTTGCCTCCTTATTGTTAAGAGACACTAATGAGCCATACTTAACTCCTTTAGAATATTTTTTTATAAACAAAGCAAGCTGGGCCAGGGATTTATTTAGCTCAGTGGTGCCGCTATCTGACTCACAAGTGCAAAGTCCTGAGTTTGATCCCCAGTAGCAAAAAAAACAAAGTAGGTAAATGTGAAAAGAAAAATCTTTTTAGTTTCCATTGATTACTTAAGAAATCCTGGACATAGTGAGCCCTCACTGGTCAACAAGATAAGAGAAACAGTTGTGAGATTAAAAAAATAAAAACTCAATAGATTAGAGTAAGACACACAGCATCAAGATAGGAAGAAGAACAGGAAACTAAAACCAACTAAAATAGTGTTTAAAGAACCACAAATGGGTGGGGGTGAAGACCCATCTTGTAAACCTGCTATTTTCATAAAAGTTTTCATGGTCTCCTTGAAGGAACTTCAAGAACAAAGGTTTTAGCCACAAGCTATTTGACTAATGAGTTGATACCATTCTAGCTGTTAAAATTACTGTTATATCAGAGACCTGAGATCAAATTTTAACACCAGACAGTCTAGGCACAGCTAATTTAACTTCTACCTGGATTAGCATGAATCTCAACACACATCACACAGATGCACACAATCAACCTTCAGGCATTATCTTCAGTATTTTAAAAACAATTGGGGAGCCAGGTGTGGTGGTGCACGCCTGTAATCCCAGCAGTTGGGAGGCTGAAACAGAAGACTGCTTGAGAGTTGAGGCCAGCCTCAGCTACACAGTGAACCATATATAGAGTTCCTGTCTCAAACAAACAAACAACAACAACAAAAATAGTGACTTAGGTTCTAAATTTTCATTATGTAACATTACATAAGGGGTTCATTTATCTTCTGCAGGTGGGGAGAAAACACTATAGTCACTGTAACTTACAAACCCATTTCCTATTGATAACTTGTTAGGGCACCCCAAAAAATCTACACACAAATACTAAGCATACTAGGAAACCAGAATTTGCAAACACATTCACAGGCCAAACTGAGCCCTGTTTGGTCTGAATACTTTCTTTTTAAAAAACAAGTGGAAGGGGCCAGAGATTTAGCTCAGTGATTCTGCTGCCTGCCTCGCAAGCACAAGGTCCTGAGTTCGATCCCCGTTACTAAAAAAAAAAAAGTGGAAATTTGCAGCAACACTTAAAAATTGGGTGACTACAGAAAAGGTCCGATTTCTGACTACTCATGAAGAAAACTGGACTACACGGCAAAACTGAAGATAAGAGTAGGTGCTACCTTTTGGGTCTAAGTTCTCAGGTACTTCAAAAATTTTAATGTACACACAAATCACTGAGAGTTCTTGCTAAAATGTAGACTGTGGGGAATAGAAGTTAAAGACTGCATTTCTCAAGAATTAATGCTGCTGCTCCTAGCAAAGTTGAAATTTCTAGTCCCCTGGCTAGTTTTCAGTGCTCATGTATATTACTTGCCTGTAACTATGATACACTTAAAAGTCTCTAGCCCCTGCTTAAAATAACTACTTTTACTGTGGCAATTTTTTAAAAAGTGGTATTATTGGAAATACAAGAGAACAGAGAGGAAGGACGGTATTAGCAGGGATTATCACATGTACAAAAATACATACCTACACTGATCTAAATTCATTTGGCCACCTCACCTAAATGGCTTTTGTAGTTCAAATTTAGACATACCCTTCCCAAGCATGAAAATATTCTGTAAATTAATTTGTATGAACCTACTCAAGGAGATTTGTTTCACACTAACCTATAGCCTATATGCACTTTTTAAAAAAATGGAAATTCATTCATGGTCATTATGTGAATGATGGTGAGCAAATGCATGTACTTTTCTATCATAACTACTGTACAAGAGGAGTTAAGACCACCTCTCCTACAAAAGGCACTGATTAGAAGCCCATAAACATCTTTTGTTTATCCCATATGTATGTAAATTAGTTGTGAATATTTAAAAGTCAACAGAGTACACAAAAATTCTAACTTCTGGTGATAGGGGCCTACTGAGGAGATGTGAAAATAAAAGGTCCAAATTCTTCATGCTCTAAAAGAAATGATCTGAATTAAAGATAGAGTCATCTCTAAGTGGAAACTGAAGTTATGTATGTGTTCAGATGACTATTAAGTGAGATAAGCATGGAAGAGAAGCTATAACTAAAGAACTTAAATTTAGTGGCTAGAAGAAGCAGAAAGAGCAGCCAGAAAAGTGGAGGAAATCAGTGTAATGAGAAAAAAAGAAAACAACTATTATTTCAAATAAGAGGGAGTGTATTACCTGAATACTCAAAGAAAAGTCAAACTACAGGAACTGACAGAGTACCATGGAATTCACCAGTGATTTGACAAGTTGTCTGAGGCAAAAACTACATTAGGAGTGATAACCAAAGAAATGTGAGGCAGGCCATGTGAAAGCTCTTCTAAAGTTTTCAAGTGAAGGAATCTGTAAGACTGCTAGAGAAAAAAATGATGTTTTAACTTACTTTCTGATGGGAGGCCCAAGATTACTTAAAAGCCAAAAGCAAAGATCTAATTAAGGAGGGAAGGGTGAGGGAAGAGGATAATCAAGAGGATAAGGTTCCTTTGGTGAGAAGGATTCTTTCCTCAGCATATAAGGTGCTTTATCTCATTTAATCCATTAAAAAGGTACTTACTAGGACAGACACAAATGGGTGGAATTGGTACAGAAACTGCCTCAATATTTTTTTTTTCTGTCAAATAGAAAGGCAAGGTTATTCACTGAAAGTCAGGACTGCAGGGCCATGTTACAAGTTCCATTTGAGGCTGCCCTATAGTGACCTACATTTCCAGTATTCAGGGGCAGGAAATGCACTTAGTCCCCACAACCCTCGCAGACAGGTATTAATTACTATCATAATATGCACATTTTTATAGATGAAGAAAATGAGGCTCTGCTTCCATATTTTCCTTCTGAAAAGTCACACAGTCAACAAGAATGGTTTTATTGGTACTTTAAAAGTAAGGAATTATTATAAATTGGTAGGGTAAGATTGCTATATACACTGTACAACTGATTACAAAGCAAGCCTCCCAATAATGCACTAATTTCCCCAGGAGGTTGTGAATAGTGAGCAACCAGGTTCCTCTGAGCTATCACAGCAATAAAATCTTCTGTACTTTTACAACAATTATACCCCTTAGAAAAGTTCTTCCAGAGATTACATTTTAGCACGAGGAACATGGTAATTCCCTATAACAATTAAAAGACCTAGTTCATAGTAATGTTAGGAAAATTGGCTTTCTTCAAATTCCACTGTACATTCTATTCTTCAATTGCTAACCCAACTTAACACTATCCCACAAAAAAATTAAAACAGGTATGTTGACAAAACATCCTGGTTTATTCAAGTTTGCTAATAAACAACAACCCAATACTGGCTGTTATATCAGTTCAAGAGACTGACTCTTTGTCAAACCAGCACAGTATCTGAAATTCAAATGGAGTACATAAAGCCTTGAAAAATATTCTAGAGTACTTTAGAGTTTTAAATAATGTTAAGAAAAATAAGGTACACAACTAAGACCTTGAAACTTAAAATTAAGTAGAATCTAACAATTGTATTAATGAAAACATTACAACTCAATAAAATCACAATTTTGAAAAAGCACTAGTACATCTCAGGATGATCTGCCTATGACGTTTGTGACTGATAAAAACTAATGATTTAGCCAGGCATGGTAGTACACACCCGTAATCCCAGCAGCTGGGAGGGTGAGGCAGCAGAATCATCATGATTTCAAAGCCAGCCTGGGCTAGTTAGTTGAAGGCCAGCCTCAAGTAACCTTGTCTCAAAAAACACACTCACACACACACACACACACACACGACTTAAGATTTTTTTTTTAAAGGGAAAAGAACAAGTAACTGCACTCCACAACAAACTAAAAGTACATTATGAGATGCTTTTTCCACAGCTAGATGGTTAAATATCACCACCATTTGTCTACCTTCACAATCTGTTATACTGCAAAATTCTGATCGATAGACCCAAAATAAACAACAAAGGTGACAAATGAACATACACTAGAATTTTAAATCACCTGCAAGGAGTCACTGCTCAGTGCAGCTGCAACATCATGTGAGAAATTCGCTATAACTTAATTCAATTATTTTAGAAATAAAAGATCAGAGATTCATACTGTATTTTCTCTCTACTATCCTGTAAAATCTTGAAATATGTTTCTACAAATGAACAAACCTGGTAATAGTAAAATTACTGTAAAAGAGACTGTCTAAAATAATGTAATGCAGGTAGTCGATGTTTATCATCCAAAAAGATGAGGGAATATTGAAAAGTACATTTCAAGTGGTCCCCCAAAATTTATTTAAAGTCTTTAATTGCAGTGTTACAACTCATTTGAGTCATAAGATCTGTCATAAAATGTTATGTACATAACTATATCATCACAAAACAGTGTCAAAAATACAAATTGAAAAATTATACTTTTCAAACTTCACCTCTAAGGCCCTTCAGAAATGCCAAGACTTGAATAATTCAACAAGTAAATTCAATATTTTAAAGCTTTATCTATCCTAAGATGTAACTACAAGTGAAGGTATAGCAGATAAATAACTCTTGAGGGCCAAGGATTTAGCTCAGGGGTTCCAACGCCTGTCTCACAAGCGCAAGGTCCCGAGTTCAATTCCCAGTACCAAAAAAAAAAGGAAATAACTCACTACTTTTCAAACTCCAAAGTAGCCCTCAAAATTCAAAGAGGATCCTGGCTAGGTCACTGCTACAAGACAGTTGCTGATGGGATCTATCTTTCAAGTGTTTACAAAGGTGATACACTGAGGTACACTGAGTTCTAAGATACTTAAACTCAGCAATAAAATTACAGTAGCATCTGCTGATGCCACTGGTTCACATAGGCTTAAATAATTATCTCCCTTTCATCTTTTTGAAAGGAGGTAGTCTTCTCAAAGGTAAAAAATTCACTGCGGTTTCACATGCACAGCAAACATTCTGTGCATCAACAGTACCGGGCAGTGTTAAAACACAAGGACTACAAAGATCATATATTGTGGTTAATTTCAGTTATGAGTACTTGAAAAGACCCACCTCCAATGCCATTACCCAGTTTGATGAACCAACTATCCAAAAGATTCAAACTCAAGTGAGTAATACACCATATATTCTTTTTCCATAAAGCCATTCAAAAGCTGAAAAAGCTGTTCTTTACATCTCAAATTATGTCTCTCTTGCACTCATGGTAGCAGTGTAAGAGGGGCTAACCTCTGATCTCACTATGTTCAGCTTTCGTGTTCCTGTGCCTGGTAGGCTTCATTTGTCCACCTTTCAAAAACAAGAAAACTTCAATAATGTATATAACTGCACTGTTTTTAATGCCCATAGTTACAGAGATTTGGGGGGGCAGTCCTGGGTTCTAGGCAAGCACAGTGGTTCAGAAGTACCCTAAACCAACTTGCAGGATTTTAAATGCAAAATTATTATAACTATGAAAAAACTAGGCCGGGGATTTAGCTCAGTGGTTCCACTGCCTGCCTTGCAAGTGCAAGGTCCCGAGTTTGATCCCTGGTACCAAAAAAAAAAAAAAAAATTATATAACTATGAAAAAACTGCAGGTACAAATATTAACCTAAATAAAATTTCTGGTTTAAAATCCATAGTACAAAGACCATTTGAAAATATCTATCTGCTAAATCCACTGAGAAACTAGAAGCAACTTTAACAGCTAACCACAAAATATTAAACATTTCTGGCTCAAAATAAATAACATCTGAAGTGAGATACTGCCTCCACCAACAGACATCTCATTTGTTTGCCTAGAACCACTTATATTTCATTTAAGCCAGCATCATTTGTAGGCATATATCAATGTCTAGTGTACAATCTATGTTCCTGTAAACTTTCCCCCATTCACAAGCTGTAGTTCCCTTTTTTAATGGCAAGTTTCCAGCAAATACATTGAGTTCTTACAAAAGAATTTAACTTTTTAACTCAGTTTCTAAGGCACACTAGAGCAACAGTACCAAACCATAAACAATGTATATTGATGTGGTTGACATCCACAGATAGCTCTCTTCCCCAGACCACTAATACTGCTGCAGTTATGAAAACAATGTGTTGGATTTGACTAACAGTCTTTTGTAATGCTGTGTAATTATTTTGGTTTTTTAAAATAATTTCTTCCTTGGAAATGTTATGGCAATCTTCTGGCAAAATGGTAATATTATAGATGTGTCAAAAACCAATCAATAAGGATAGAACACTTTGTTTTCAACTTGCCAGGATGACTACCAATGCAGTTACTACAGGGATTCATTACTCCAAACATATTCAACACTTTTCTCCCCCTACCCACCATCTTCAATCATCCACTTTCCCTTTACTTACTGGGAGTATCATAAACACTCACTGCTAACACCCTAGATCAAAGTGTGAAAACTTTTTCTGTAAGGACCAAACAGTAAAAATGGGGCTCCTAGGCAATAGTATCTGTCACAACTATTCAACCTTGTGATTTAACCTGCAATGTTAAAAAAAAAAAAAAAGCACAGCTGTGTTCAAATAAAACTCTTATTTATGGACATTGAAATTTAAATTTCATGTCATTTTCACATGCTATAATAATTTTCTTTTCCAATCATTTAAAAATGTAAAAAAAAATTTTAGTTACCAGTCTATACAAAAAACACAGCCACAGTTTGTCAACCCTGCCAGAGACTGCACTTCTGAATTAGTAACTCAGGTATCCAAGCCTGACTATATTCAGGTTTGTGATAAGGGACCCCTAAAAAACCTAATCTTGCCAATAAGAAACCAAGCTTGACTTCTCTTCAGCTAAACTAAGCCCCTTTTCACAGTATTAGGTCACAAAGTTTGAAAACTATTGATTTTTAATAAGAACAGACATTAAGTAAAATTTTACAGTCACCTTCCTAGAATGTCTAAAATAACAGCTAGGGCTTTCAACAGTATCCAAGTTTCTAAAACTACTAATAAACCATATAACTTTAGCTACAACCCTAGAAGAAACGTCTACATGAGTATTCAGAGAACTAGTATATGGTACATACCCTCCCACAAATTTCAGTTCTCTAGTTCTAAATTATTTATATTCAAATTCATAGCATTCCACAAAAATCTCCATCTTAATTGAGTTAAGCCACTGTCCAATCCTCGCTACTTACTGCAGCAGCTAAGGACAGTTTGAGAATCACTACAGTTAAAGTAGAAAGTTAGGTGCCTGGGAAAATTATTTCCAAGTTTGGTCACTGGCAAACTGGGAAGCTCACTATTACCTGCACAACACTGCAGCTCCCATTATGACCTTATTACAAGGCCATACAAAAACATACCCCAAACTGGTCACATAAACACATTAATTACAATGTCATTAAAAATTACAGTAAAAAAGTACAATTTTGCAAATCAGAACTTCAGCAATTTTAACTAGTTTTCTCAAGTCCACTTTTAACATTAATAGTCAAATTAGTTGAGCTAGCTAGACTAACAAGCTCAATAAAAATCCATTAAGATGGGCTTTTAGGTCCCAGAAAATGATCAAATTTTCAAAGTAGAAGTCAGAAAACCTTGAAAAGCAGAAGAAGCACTATTGCAGGAAATGAATGTGAATTTGAATCAGCTGACTTAAATAGCAGTCATTTTAATATTATAAGCCACTTACCTGAAATGTGAGGTGGGTGATGAGCCAACTGTATTAACGGATACTACAAATATGTCAATGGATTGACAAATTCACAAAAACATCTCATTTCTTTCTGAATAAGTCCATTTAAAGTGAGGAAAACATAGCTCCCTGTTTTACATTTATGCTCAGACTATTTTAATTACATCGATAGATACTTTAACGCACAGCCCTCATAGTCAATTAATTCACTACCTCCAATGAAATTTGCTAGTCAGTTACAGCTATTTAGAAATGGCCTTATTAGTAGTAAAGTGAAGAATACACGACATCATTTCAATTTTCAAAGATATTCTTTCACTAAGAACGAGCTAAAAATGTCAACCACAAGAAATTCTCTCCTGATATTAGTTGTCTTTTTTAAATAATGCCTAACACAAAAGACAGTTTAGGTATGGTCATTAAATAAAATTCTGGGAATTCCTGTGAAAACTGACTACAACTCTAAAGCAGTACATTCTTAAAATATTTAATATCAAAAATGGTAGCCTGGGCATTTGAGGTTCTTCCCATGGATTTGGGAAAGGATTTTAAAATGTGACATTACGAAAAAACCCATTCAGTAGGGTCAGTTCCAAACTAAAGTTACCAGATATAGAGATATATACTTGACACCTTTTTTTTTTTTAAGCTAACAAAACATTTAACATAAAGCTAAGAGAAGGCTTTGTCTCAAAGTGATAGCATCAAAGGGCTCAAACATAAAACCCTTACATGCTACACACAAAGGAATCAGATTTACACTTCAAGTCCACAAAGCCTATCCTAGGACTGTGCCCGGGACACACAAGGATTTCAAACTGTACACACACACACAAACACACACACACACACACACACCCCATCAACCTGGGCATAGGCATGTTGTACAAAGCTGCCAAAAGGCATTCCCCACAGTCACTTTTAGGAAATGTTTCAAGACGAAAAAGCAAGTCTGAAGTCTCTTTGGAGTCTTGAATTGATTCTTAAGGCTAGATTGTGTTCTCCCAAAATACTTTGTTGGGCAGAAATAAAGCATTTCCAAATAAATGCCAAGTACTCTGCCTCCGTTTTCAATACTATTTGCTTTTTACTAAAAGTTCAAGATTTCTCAAGGTTTAAACATTTAGTATGATCACATTTCAGTACATACAGAAGAGCATTTTCTTTGTTGTTGACCCTGCTGGGGAAACATGTCTTGACTCAGCCAAAGTGGCGTTCTTGTGGGTGATTAATGACAGGCCTAGATCTCGCCCCAGTGACATCCATCCCCACCCCCCACCCCCTCTATACTAAAATCAGCCATGACTGAACTGGAGGAGGGGCTGTCGTCTCTCCTCAAACCACCTAGTCCTACAGTTAATAGCTGCAACCAATCGATTTAAGCCAAAAAAATAAGAGATTCGGCCGTCTCGCCTAATTCATGACTATTCCCCTGATCATTTCTGATGGGCATCTACTTACTATGGAAACAATTTCTGTGATTCCGCTCTAAGAAAAGGGTCTTCCCCTTCCCTACAATACCGGCCCCTACCCACCCCATCTCCCAAAACCCGCTCCATGACATCAGTCCATTTCTATTGTGTCTCCGCACCCTGAGGAGATAATGAAATGTGGGGTCCTCCGACCACTTTGTTAAGAACGAGGGCCACACACTGGCACCCCCACTTCCGCGGCCTCATCCCTTTACCCCCGGATCCCGATTCTGTCGCCCAACCCCGGGGGCCCCAAGGGCCGAGTCCCACCTGTGGTGAGGCGGGAGGAGACGTCGCCGAAAGGGGACGGCTCCATTCGGAGATACTTCTGCGGCGAGGCAGCAGCGGCAGAAAAGGAGGCAGCGGTGGTCGCAGCCGCCAACGGGGAGGCAGCAGCCGAGGTGGGCGCCGACAATGGCGCACATCGCCTCCTCTTCGGGGACGAAGGGCTCAGCAGCGGGTCGAAATCCAGAGTCCTTTTCAGTGTAGCTCCGCACGCCATGGCTGGGGGCAACGGAGGCACCCGGTTCGGGTGGGGTCAGAGAGGGCGAGGAAAGGGGGGAAGCGCCGGGCCACGAGGAGCTCCGAACCGGCGGGCTGAGGAGCTAGGTGGGGTCTCGGGCACCGGGCTGAAGTGGGCTGAGCCGCCGCCGCTGCCTCCGCGGCAGGGGCAGTGGCCGGGCCAGCCCGGGCGGGAGCGGGAGGGGCGGTGGCGGCACGCACGGCAGCCGCGTCAGGGGGGCTCTTCCGCCTCTTCAGGCACCGCTCCCCCAGGAGAAGCTCCGGCCGCCCCCGCCGTCCGAGAGCTTTGTGCCACGCCGGACGCCTCCCGGCTGAGACCAGCTCCCCTCGGAAGAGGCTACCAGATTGGGGCGGGACGGGGCGGGGTGAGGGTGGGGGTTATGAGGCTGGAACGCGACTTCCAATACGCCCGATTACGGTTGGGAGCTTCTGAGCAGTAGTAGATGAAGAGGGATTGTGAGGTGCCTGCAACAGCAGCAGGAACTCAAACACGTCCAACCGCTTCCCCCTGCACCTTAGGGCTCTTCCACCCGCCGCCGGTCCCAATATGGCGTCAATAACAACGCCGCTGATTCAAATCCTGCGGCCTTAGGGCGCGTGCGCATAGGGGCGGGCCTACCGAGCATGCATTCTGGGAATTGTGGTATTTCCCTATGGGTAGATAGCTGTGTGAAAAGCAGTTAAGGAGGAGTCACAGAAACTATGACTCCCATCATGCAAACTGCTCAATTCCGAGTTCCGGGTTGAAATTTAAATCCCCCTTCCACAGCTAAAGACTACAAGGAACTGAGCAAAAGAGAAAAAAGAAAAATGCTGTGAGACAGTGGGAGACAGGGAAGAGAACCGGTGGGGAGAGCAAGCTAAGCAACAGAGAGACCTGTAAGACTCAGAACATAGTTGCTCCCACAATGACTGCACCGGAAATAGAAAAGAGCCAACCTAATAGTACAAGAAATTAATTTTGGTAAGGAGAGTGCCAAAAACAAAACCTGTCATAGAGGGGACAGGAAATAATGAAAAGATTATAACATGTATTGGGATTGTGAGACACAACAACAGTAGTAGTATCAGATTACAGGATCCTGAATTGAACTCTTGCGTTTTGCACGTTCCAGGTAGCTGCTTGAATACATATTAAATTTTCCAAAGCCATCTTTGCCTCTGTAAATGAATAGGATTTGAACTAAGTACAGAACGAAGTTGTTTTGCTCTGGATAAAAAGCGAGTGATGCCAGAAATTGCATTATCAGTTTAATTTGGTGTACATCTGGTGAACATTAACACACCTAAAACAAATCAAAAGTCATGAGAAAATCACTAGGTAAGTAAACATGGGACCCATTTTATAAGCGAAGGGGTAAAATGTTTCTAAAGGTTGTATTCTTTATTAAGTACCTAAAAAAAGAATTAAATACAACAATTAAGAAGTGATTCATGTATAAACTATGTCCTCCTCTGCCTATGGATGATGTCACCAATCCAAACGTAACTATTTGAATGTCGTTATTAGCTGAATATCAAATACTGAGTTCTAATATTTATTCCCATTGTTTAATAACATTTTGCAGCCATTTTGTCTATTATTCTTTATACCAGCTTTAGAGAGCAATTCAGTTTTTCCTTGTTTTTTTAGGATAATCCAACACCTCAAGATCGGAAGTCTTGATCACACTGTGTCAACAAGCTATGCTAATTTTAATTTAGAATATTATACTTTTTGAAAAATTCTTCTGAAAAAGACCAGCATTTAATGAAACAATAGTTTGATTATGACACCTACTAAGTAAACTTTTACCAAATTCTAGGTACTCCATAAAATCCATGATACTATGAAATTAATAGAATACTCAATTTTATGTAAATGAGTAGAAAAATATTCTTGGTAAATAATTTTTTGAAATTAAGAATTGTTCTTACATTATAGAGAAAGTGAGTGTTATAAACTGAATTGTGTTCCCTCAAAATGCACATGCTCGAGTCCCCAGTACCTCAGAATGTGACTTTGTTTGAAAATAGGGTCACTTTCTAATTAATTCTTTAAGATGAAATCATACTGGAGTTGGGTGGGCCCCCTAGTCCAACATGACTAATATCCTTCTGAAAAGTGAAAATGTGGACAAAGGTAGAAGGTAGAGACATGAAGGTATAGGTTAAAATGATACCTTTACAAACCAAGGAATATCAATGATAGCCGGCAAGCCACTAGAAACTAGGAGAGAGACACTAAACAAAATAGTCCTCGCAGTCCTCAGAAGGAACCAACCTGAGGACACTCCATCTTAGAATTCTATTCTCCTAATTCTGTGAGACAGTAATTTTCTGTTGTTTAATCTACCTGGTCTGTGGTACTTTGTTATGGCAGCTGTAGAAAACTAATACAGTGGGATTGTGATTATCTTTTGAGATTCTCTAGGCTGCCTAGAAAATGAAAAAAAAGTTTGCATTTATTACGTGTGTGGGGAGATATGATTAAACTGTTAAATTTATCAGATAATAGCTGCTTGTGTGGTCATCACTGGACAACATATCTGCAAATGGCTGTCAAAATTAAACAGCAACAGAGTTGTGGAGCCTCTCTTACCCTAGGACTACAGAAACTTAAGACAAGGGGGCCCCTTCCCTATTCATCTCTATCTTTGCTCAAACTCTCTTGCTCCTCACTTGTTGCTTTGCTATTTAAGACTCAGCCCAAGCATTAACTCCTCTATGAACCCTTCCCCAATGCCTCAAGCTTCAGTTAGTTTTATAGACTTACAGAGGACACACTCATCAGCATGCCTTCATCATTATTGTCACCACACTGCAAATTAATTCTCTGTTCACATACCTGCTTTTGCCACCACTGTGTTAGCTCCTTACCAACAGTATAGTTACCTTGCCCACCTCAGTAACATCCATTCAATATTTCTTACACACTTTCTACCACATTGACCTCTCAATAACCTATGTTATCTTTATCATTTAAGATACATATCTACTAGAATACTATAGCAATCATTTTAAGGTGGAAGAAAGCTTTGAAAGAAAAAAATACCCACAAAAATATTTCTTAGACTAAAATTGAAAATAATAATAAAACTTAAATTTTAGCAGTTTAGAGTTTTTTATCTTACAGAAAAGGAAAAAGAAAACTATATTTAACACATTAATAAGTTGAATCAGGTCACATGAATCTAAATATAATACAGCTAGTGGTTCCTGTGTCCTACACATACCAGAATTGCTTGTTAGGAGTAAATCATTGGAGTTTTAAAGGCTTGATATTTGGAATAATTTTACTGCAGTCCAGGAAGTATTTCCTGATTTGTACAGTCTCAGAAGTCTCTGAAGAAAATGAAACTATTTCACTAAGATGCTGGTATTTACTTGGTATTAGACTTTTCTAACACGTCTCAAAATATTCCCCAGGATCTGATTCTGATGAGTCATTCTTTGACTAAAGCAAGTAAAAGTAGACATAGCTGGATAGAATAAAACCTCATCATCCTGAGTCTGAAGATCCACTTTGTAATATGTCATTTTCAAACAAGCCTTCTGATGCCAAATAAAGATAAATGCAAATACAAAAGATGTGGAGAGTTGTTTGCTGACTTTTTAATGCTGAGTTTGAATAATTGTAGGCTCAGCATTAGAAACATCAGTTCTAATTCAGGAGCCACTTCAAATCTATATTCAGAATGATTGCCTAGGGAAGAAAAATTGTTTAATCATTGTTTAAATGAGTGCAGTTAGGAAAGAACAGCTATGTAATTCCTTCTACATAAGAGTTTGAAGGATTATTCAAACCTCTTTTAAGCATCATATTTGCAATACACAAGTATTTTGCATTGTAGATATGATGCTAGTTTTTTGTTGTCATTTTGAATGTAGACATTTTGAGTTGATTGAATAGAGCATAATCAGAATTGTTCCTTGACTTAACAATAGGACTATGTCCCAATAAATTCATTATAAATTGAAAACATTAGTTGAAAATGCACTTCATACACCTAGCCCACAGACATCATGGTGAACAACACAATATATTGTAGGATGTCAGTTGCTTCCCCTCATAATAGCATGGCTGACTGGTATAACACCAAATATCGCTGGCCAGGAAATAGATCAAAATTAAAAGTACATTGTCTGCTGAATATATATTGCTTTCCTATCATTGTAAAGTCAAAAACTCCTCAGTTGAATCATTGAAAGTCAGAGACCATGTGTTACTTCCAGTGATTTCAGAAGGTCACCTAATGCAGTCCCCAAGCTCAAGAAAAGATTACTATACTTAAGCCAGATCAGTATCTGGCCTCACTCTTCCTTAAGATTTGCAGTTACAACATCCAAAATCCTGTGCAGGTGTAAAAACACAACTACAAATTCTCTTCTATTTAGTTTTAGTCCTTTCTCCATCAGAGGTTGGCTTTTTGTATAGTACCCTATAAAGAGCAATGCACTCCAGAAAATAAGCTATACCTCAGACTTTAAAAGAAGCCACATGATAGATTTGAGTAGCCAAAATAAGATTCTATAGCATATTCATTTTAAAATTTGCATACTTAAGTACATAACCTCAAGTACCTTTACCCTTTTATGAAACTATTTATTCTTTACAGAAAAACCTTAGTGCTTGGGGATCTTATTTTCCAGCCTAAAGCAATTAGAAGAATCAGGTAGGAGAGGGAAATAGGAATTGAATGCAAAACAATATACTAGCTACAAAAAGAAATGCAATCCCTTGATAGTAAGAAAGAGATTGTAAGAAATAACTAGAGAATTTTTTAAGAAGCACAACAGCCTTGAGACATTGTCATCAGGATCATTAATTCTACCTTAGCTCCACTGCAGTTGTGGCAACAGAATACTATTACAGCACCATATCATAATGGTAGGGTTGTCAGAAGTAACATAAAAATAAGACACCATTTAAATTTTAACTTCAGATAAGGAATAATTTGTTAGTACAGTAGAAGTATTCCATTACTCTTGCATATGTTTAGCTGAAATCCAAATTTTACTGAGTGTCGTGTATTATGTCTGTCAGTCCGCACAAGGAGGACAAGATGGAGACCCCCAAGTCATCAAAAAAAGCATAACTAGGTTTAGTATACAGTTCAAAAAGTATGTGAAATACAATATTATAAAATATTCCATTGATAGTGTTTAGAATTAAGAGAATCAAGTTTCAGTTGTTTGGAAAATTAATTTATATGAAACATTTTGGGCCATGTGTGTTCTATTCACTGCAGAGCGGCAGGCATAAAATACACAGTAAACATTTGATGAATAAGGGAAAGTTTAACATACCATCTCACCACTGGTAAGCACTTCAAGTACCTGAAGGTTGTCCCTGGCTCCAGTTACTTAGTTTTAGAATGCCTCCATACCTCCTACTACAGGCGTCGGCTCCATTGGCTTGCTTATATCCATGCCTGGGTCAGAATTGGTATCACTGTCTGTGTCAGGCTCCCGTTCCCTCTTGGGCCTTTGGTCCTGTGCTTCCATGATGCTACCTCAAACCTCTGATGAGCCTTTTCAAGAAAATGAGATTGTCCCTGTATTTCCCACAATATTTTGGGTTTCCTTCTGCAGGCCCATTGTTATAAGGGTCAATTAAGTGTGTGGCATGAAGCAAATGAAGAAAGAGGCCCAGTCGTTTCCAATCTCACCCACTGATAACAAGCATCATTTGGGACCAATTATTGGTTGCTTGTAGCTCACAAGCCTGTGTTAAGGCTAGGGCTTCACAGAGTGCCCAACAAATTGTATCCTACTGCTAATCTTTGTGGCAAGGTTAGTCCAAGAAGTTGTCCCCACTTGGACTTAAAGGAAATTATGCAAAGAGTTTGCCTTTGAGCAGTGCGTCATAGAGTGAGTCTATGGGAAAAAGACGGTTCTCCCCTTTAAAGTTTACTTTCTACCTTAAATGTTTAAAGATTCTTTTCCAGAAGTCCCATTTATGATAATTTGGAAAAGAAAAATATAATTATATGTAACTTTTTTTGAAGGAAAAAAGTCATCCCAATTACCATCAATTTGGAAACTAAAAGCCAGTACATCTTACAATGGTACGTAGTCCATAGTAAACCCTTAGTAAGTGCCAGTGTTACTATCATGCTATGGCAAATTCCAAAATCATCCCAAACCTGAACTAGGAAGAATCTCAAGAGTATCTTCTTGTCCATTAGACTGTCTAGAGGCCAATTATGACTGCTGGGCTCCAGACTGAGTCAGCCATCCCCCTCCACATACCACTCAATGCCTGCACTCTGAAGTAAACTGCTGCCAATGACTTCTGCTCGGTTTTGCCTTACCCCTGGGTAATGAGGTTAACTGTCTGACTGTATTTGTAGGGTGGTGCTTTATTATCTTCTCTTGTATTTCAAAGACGTGTCCCAGAGATGTCTTCCCCAAAAGAAATGGAGGTTCAGATTAAAATTGTCAACTGGTGTCCCAACTATTTTCCAACTGTCATTCCAATTCAAATTCATTTTTTATTGGTTTGATCATTCACACTTGTCAATCCAAAAAAATCACAACAGTTTTGAAACAAAGGCCATGGTTATCTACTGAAGAGAGAATCAACTAGCTAAACCTGATGCTCTCTGACAAGCAGTCCAGCAGTAATTGATGTAAGCTTTATAGCCTGTTTCTAACCCCAAACACCCACTCTAGCTTTCAGGTTCCAAGAGATGATAATAGTAATCAGCTTAATTTAACTGGTCTGTTGGCAGCTTATTTTGGAATATAAAAAGTGACATGTAAGGTGGGGTGCATACAAAAACCATTTTAAATTTTGAGAGTGGTGTTCCTTATTTAAACCATCACTCACTTAGAGTCTACTAGTCAAAGACACTGGCATCAGTGGCATGCAAGATGAAAAAGGCTAATTCCCCTCCAAGGAAGCTTACAGTCTGGTGGAGGATATATGTACACAAATAATTCTACACAGAGTGCAAAAGAGCTCACTCAGAGAACAGCTAGGTTCTAAATCAGCAAAGTCAAGTTATAGGGTGTGCCTCTGTAATTCCACTTAAGTGAGTGAGAACCTAGGTTAACAATATTTGGGGGGAATAAAAGTTATTATTTCTAGAGATTCCACCATTACCCCAGTATGTTTTCAGTTTAACTAATAAAAATTCTAAAAGGTAGTAGTGTTGATCCAATTTTACTGCTGAACTTGTGGTTCATGGCTAAAGTCTCAATCTAAAATAGGTCAGAGTTGAGACTATAACCCAAGTTTATACCAAAGATGCATTCCACACTGCTGACTTGGCTACAAAAAAACAGGAAGGGAAGAGACAGATTAGTTTACATTTTACAAACATTATAATGGAAATTCTAGCAAGTGGTCAAAGATATATATATATATTTTATTGGAGCTGGGGATAGAGCTCAGGACCTTGCTTGTGCTAGATAAGCAATCTACCACTGAGCTACATCCTCAGCTCCTAAAAATAATATATACCTCTAAGGGGAATCTCAACATATTTCCAGAAGATATAAAAAAATATCACCTGTAAACCAGGTAGTGGACACATGCCTGTAATCTTAGAACTCTGGGAAGCTGAGGCAGAAGGAATACAAATTTGAGCCCAGCCTGGGCAATTTTGCAATTTAACAAGACCCTGTCTCAAAATTTTAAAAAGTGAAGAGGGGCTGAGGCTATAGCTTGGTGCAAAAGCTCTGGAAACAATCCCCAGTGCCACGAAAAAAATCACCTGGGACTGTGTCACTGTGTTTTGCTTCTCCATGAAACCTGTACTTGAGCACAAAGCTCTACAGGGGTGATTGTTGTAGCACTGTGCTTATGCTCTAGGCAACTGAGTTCCTAGAGAGTACTGTATTGTGGAATGACATGTGGCCTATCTGACTTTTCTTTTCCTAAATAGTCTTTCATTGTGTCTCCAAAACAGCTAGAACATTTTTCTACAGATTACTAAAAATAATTCCTAAATCATATTAACCACATCTTTTACTTTACTTGCAAACAAGGAGCTAAGTAGAAATTCAGGTTCATTTTCTCCTTGCTACTCAAAGTGTGGCCCGTGGACTAGAAAACCTGGCATGAGTTGGAGCTACTGAACCAAAATCCACATTTTAACTGCTCCCCTTTAGTGAATCTATCATATGAAATTTGAGAACTCTGCTCTAGTTCACTTAGCTAGCTTTTCCCTAGTAGATAAGCTAATGACACTGGCTTGGTGGTCCTCAGTTGTGCGCCATGCCCTCCCTGTGAGGCTAGGCCTCAGAGATAGTAAAATAACTAAGACATGACCCCTGTAATAAAAAGAAAGTAGAATCAAAAGGTAAGAGTCTAGGCAGTCTGAAAACTCACCTGGACCAATGAGACTTTCTGTATGTAAACGTCCTGCCCTGCAAAAGAATAGAGTTTAAGCTGCGCTTGGTGGCACATGTCTGTAATCCCAGCACTCTGGGGTGGGGTGGGGGTGTCACAAATTCGAGCCCAGCCTGGGCAACTTAGCGACTTAGCAAGGCTCTGTCTCAAAATTTTAAAAAAAGAAAGAGAAAACAGCTGGTGATGTAGCTCAGTACAAATCAGTATGACTTGTACTCATAGGTTCAATCCTCAGTAACACCAAAAAGAGACTAGAGTTCAGAATGGCTTTCAGTGGAGATAATGCAGCTCAATATTGTGTTTGCTTCTTAAGAGAGCGTAACTCAAGAAAATAGTTGCAAGAAAAAGAACAGATGTATGATCTCCCATATTTCTAATTAGTTCCTTCATTCCTTAGTAACTATCCCTTCGCTGCACTCAAAGAAAGATGTACAAGCACCTATGGCTGTTTACATTTATTGAGTGTTTGCAACATGCCCATGTCTGAGTACCTTTGTGCCAGGTACTCCAGTTACAGATAAACACTACCTCAGCCCAGGCCTCAGGGAGCTTAAGGTAAGAACAAACAACTCTACTAGACAATCCTGTAACACAAACAGAAGGCTGTGACTCGAGATTGGGAGGAAAGGACTAATTCTGCCCCATTCTCTTTCCTTTATAAACCTTGTACCATTGCCTTTATGACAAAGGTGTCCCTTTCAAGAATGTCTTTAGCACCTAAGATGGAAGTGTTTGAATTGGAGATAGCTACTTTCTTCACAAGTGGAAATAGCTTTGATAAAAGCTGAAGCATCATTTGCTATGCAACAATATTTCTTCTACAGTTGTGACTCAGCATTCCAACACTAAGCATGGTGTGTGGATTTGTTCCCAGCCACCAGATAAGTACACAAGATAAATCAATGATAGTTTAGATACCTTTATAACAATTTGACATAATCACAATGTGCAAGCACATCAACAGGGGACTAGTCTCATTGAACAGGCAGAGTTCAGGTGTTGAACTAGAATTGGGGAATCGTATGTGACATGAACTTTGTACCAGCAGTAGTACAATAGTGTTTTTAAGGTTAACTTTGTCGCACTTGCGAGGCAGGCAGCAGAACCAGTGAGCTAAATCCCCGGCCCACAAAAAACTAATTCTACAAAAACTGCATTTCAGAGGCCTTATAATGTACTGGGGATTGAGCTAAGTACTTCCACATATGATCTCAGTGTCTCCAAAGTGTGGGGTAATGCAGGAAATGGTTTCAGGTAGTAGGGAAGATGATTCAGTGGTGTATGTTCAAGCAGAAATCAAATTGCATAACGTAATGAGAAAGCTACTCCTTCCTGTTTCTGACTTCTACTGATTACATCTGGTAGAGTCTCCCTTCAATGCCGGTCAAGAATGACTTTCTAACATCAACTTATTTTCTTTTACAAAATTTTTCTAACTTCTATTGCACCCTCCATTTAGGACGATTAGTTTTTCATTTATGTTAGGGATATAAAATTTCTTTTTTTAATTTTATTTTTTTGCATTTCTCAGGATTGAATCCAGGGCCATAGCCCATGTTAGGCATGTGTGCTACTACTGAGCTATATCCCTCAGGAATATAAAATTTCCTTTGGAAACATTTATTTAGGTTTTTTTTAATGAGCTGTAAGAAAATACAAAGGGGATTAATAAAATGGGTCTTACATGGATGTGGGAAAGTTATGACTAATGAAGTTTAGAAGATACTTCAGTATCTTCCAACAACTGAATAAAATAATTGCTATTCTCTATCTGAAGGTAGGAGATCTGAATTTCAGAAAGGATTGGTAATTTTCCCAAGGCCACTCTGTATTAAGCGAGCAGTGGGATTCAAACCTGCAAGTGCCTGTCTCCAATGCAGTGCCCTTAAGCACTGCATGTACTGTCTTCCTTAGACAATGATCATGTATGTTTCCTCCCAGGACTAGTCCTCTGAACTCTGTGACTTCATGATCTAAAACAGCAGTTCTCAGAATGTGGTTCTTTCAGGAGGTACTTCAGGTAAAGGTAGTCCCATTAAATACTGAGATATGTTGTCTCTTGTACTCTTGATTACTCCCAAATGTACAGTGTTTTTTAGAAGATATATGACAGGTGATATCACACACTGAGTACAGAATTTGAGAGTCTAGCTGTCTTATCTTACATTAGACATTAAAAAGGTGTATGGGAACATAATGCCATTCTTCTCACTGAATCTTTTTTGTTTTGGAAAATATAGCTTTTTAAAATAAAAAAATGTGATTTTTATTAACACATCATGAGTTTGTTGTTTTTAAATGAATTAATAAATATTTAAAACATCTATTTTAATTTCTAGAATAGTCAACATAAATATATAAACAAGTTCTTTGTGGTCACCAAGAGTATAAAGCGGTGTTGGGCACAAAGTTACAGTTAGGAGAAATAAATAATAAATACTTAAAGTGATGAGTATATGAATTAGCTTGATTCAATCATTCCACAGTATGTGTGTGTATATATATATATATATATAGGCACAGTACATATATACATATGCATATACACATGCATATACATACACATACATATATATGTGTGTATATATATATATATAGAGAGAGAGAGAGAGAGAGAGAGAGAGAGAGAACCAAAACTATATTTACTTCAGCAGTTCACCATCCTGATAAATGGATAAGTGTCTGGAAGCTGATGGCCACCACTTTGAGCACCTCTTGTAATTGTAGAGGACAAAGATAACTTGTATTAATCTCATGGTGTCTCAATAAATTTAGTATTAAAATATTTATACAAGTGTTTCTTTTCCTGATGTATACATTTTTTGGTTCTCTATCTAAAACCATCATTATGTACACCGCAATTATAATTTGTCAAAAATAATAAAACCTTCCTACTTTCTTTTTTTTTCAGAACTAGGTATCAAACTCAGGACTTTGTGCTTGAGAGGCAGGTGTGGTGCCACTGAGCTAAATCCCCAGCCCCTACTTTCTACTTTAAAAAAGAAAAAAAAAAGCCTAAAAAAACCTTAAGATGGAAAATATGTGGTAGGATAATATTTATTAATGGTAACCTTTTTCTTCCCATATTTGTACCCTTAGTCTCCTGCCCCGTCCTCTTCCATTCAGGCCCATAACTCCTGAACTTCATTGATTCAGAGGAGGGACATCACAAATGGAAAGCAGAAAATGGGGTCTAGGCTTTATATTTCCAAAAAGCTTAAACCCATCAAGGAAATTACTGTCATTGCTTTGAAGCAATAATAATGAAATGGAGCAAGTACCACTGAGGAAAAAAAATGGCATTATTGAGAGAGGGCAGCTAAATAGATAAATATTTATAACTTCAAAGGTTGGGTACAGGAAAGAACAAAGATGAGAGGGACCTTAGAGAATCAGAAAAAAAGAGAGATGGGCTGAAGGGACCAAGAAGACAGAGGCTAGGTGCTGCTCAGCCACAGCGGAGCATCTTCCAGTGTCCAGGAGCCATGTGGAATTTGGGACCTGTCACTGCCTAAATCTGGAGTCTCTGAGAATCAGCCAGCCCCTGCCATCCCCATGAGTGACACCATCTGACTCATCCACCCTGAACAACTGTCCTTCAAAACATCACCAGTCCATCTGAAACCCAGAGGAGAGAGTCCAACAGAGAATGCTCTGAACCCTGTAAGGGAAGAGTCTGAGCAGAATCAGCTGCAGGGCCACTGTGATCTGTGAAAGCAGTTAACATGCCTTTCCTCCAATATGAGTTGCATATACCTGTTGGGTCTACAACAAATAAGGGACAGTGTTATAGTCTAGCAGAAGTTGCAACTAATGTACTGACATCCAGTCCAGCCTACAAGGGAGTTATCTTGGTCCAGCAGCGGAGTTTTGCTTTGGTTGCTTGTTTTCATCAGAATGCATTTGGGAAGGAAAAGTGCTCTCCAGGGCCACTGTCCCTTCTCCTATGCAGCCCCTTCACCCTTAAAGATTCCTTGCCTTGCCCCTAAGAACAACTGAGTTTTCTGAGTCCTTTTATACAAAGTTCTTGATCTACAATAGAGAGACTCCTCAGGGTGAAACCTAGCAAGTAGAAAATCGTGAATATGTGCACTTTTGTGAGGAGCCAATCTTAGCTTTCATCAGCTACCCAAAGGAGACTATGACACTTGGATCGGAATCTGGGTCACTATTTACTAGCTACATAACCTTGAGCATGTCACTTAACATATCTGTGCCTCCATTTCCTCCACTGTGAAGTGGGAATATTCATGATATCTAACAGCTGACATGAGGAGCCAAAGGAGTGCTTGCTCTCATTATCAAGGAGGTAGACCACAAAGAAGTGGGAAGCCTGTGTCTAAGGAACACCCTAGTATTGGGAGGTAAATGAGGGCAGCTTTGGGGACCACACCCCATCTACAGGATGCAGCCTGTGTAGCCCTCAAAGCTCACTTATTCAGCAGAAGGTCCCAGTACAAACTTCATGTGGGGATAGTGAAGGGAGGACATTCTGTAAGTGACCAAAAAGGCTGCCAGCTGCTGGGAGATGAGTATCTCTTGTTTTGAGAAAGATAAGGATCTGAAAGTAGCACTAGAAGGGACCAGGAGCCATGATCTTGGAGAAACAATTCTGTCCCAGAAACCAGTGTCCCCTTAGTTTTGGAGTCTAGCAGCCAAGCTGGCCCAGTGAAGGAGCAAGAGATATAGCAGAGTCAGACAGCAGAAACTGGAATCCTGCTCCATCACTGTTTAGCTGAGTGTTCTTGAGCAATTTACTAAACCTCCCTAAGTCATTATTTCCTCCTTTGCCAAACTGAATATTAATATACCTACTTTGGTTCAGTAACTTATTTTATGCAAAGCACTTATCGAGTATACAGTAAGCACTCTATAGGGGGAGACATTACTATGGTCACATGGCATTACTGAGATGGAAGTTACAGGAAGCTGAGTAGTAGCAGGGGTCCCAGTGTCTGATTGCTTGAGGAATCCTAGAAGAAAAACCAAAGGATTAATAGAGTGAAGACCTAGATTCTACATTTTTTGCTTCAGCTTCCCTCCAAGCCCAGGATGTCACAGAATTCTTAGGGCTTCTTTGGGCTTAGGAACCAGGCAATAAGAAAATTAAGATCAGAATATTCTTTCAGAACCATCCTACCCCACCCCAATATTCCCATGGAGAATAATGTGTGATACTGCTTATTGTAATAGAAATCCAATTAAACCAATTTAAGGACAGAGTTTCTCAGAGTTCAGGGCCTCATTTTTTCTGCTTCCAAGGTATGTCTGCTGCTTGTCTCTGTACACCTATTTTCTTTTTGTTTGTTTGTTTTTGTTTTTTAAAATTTTTTAACAGAAAATTTTATTTCAATAAATACTTTTCCTTCCAAATAACAATTAAAACTTTAGGAATAAAAGCATAATCTAGAAGTGACTAGTGTGTTATTCCACTTTTCAGCACTGCCTGATCCTGGTGACCAGGAGTCTGAGCAGGAAGATCTCATGCTTGAGGCCAGCCTGGGCAACTTAGTAAGACCCTACCTCAAAATAAAAATATTTTAAAAGGCCTGGAGTGTGCCTACTTTCAATTCTTTATGATGCACATGACCAAATATGCCTGACCTGGCCCCTTTTGCATGATTTCCTGGTTTAAATACAGCAGATCAGAGGTTCTCTGTTTGACTGCCCCAGCTCCTGCCACATCTCTGGCCCTAAAGGTCCGAGCCACAGATGTACATGTATTGGCTGAGAGTATGGAACAGTGGAGTGGTACAGACATACAGGTTCATAGAAGAAGACTAAATGCCCAAAGAATACCTGAAACAATACTCACCTTCACTAATATTTTTTAAAATGCAAATTAACACAGCAATGTGAAATGCTAATTTTTTGGCTATCATACTAGTAATAAAAAAGTAATGGCAAGAAACATTCTAAGAGTAGAAAGTGATATGACTTTTCTGGTATGCTATCGGGCATTATGTGTTGATATTTTAAAGTGCACAAGCTTTAACCCAGCAGTTTTACTACTTGTAAAAATTTATCCTTGGAAAACAATTACAACATGTACAGGCATATATGTACATGTATTTAGAACTATTTTTAGTATAAAGAAAAACTAAGAAAATCATAAATACTCTGGTGGAAGGTAGAGATTATGGTACAAAAGAATACTGAGGGATCATTATAAAGGAGATAGATCCATTAAGATGTATATGAAAATTGTAGCATTAAAAAGAGCAGCAAACTACAAAAAAGAACAGATAGTGTGATCCCATTTTTTAATTAAAAATAGGCTATATATTATGTACTATACATATTATATTTAGAGTATATACAGATACATATATATATATATATTTGCCTTTATGTGTATGTGAGTATATGTCTGGAATAAAATAAATTAATATCTGTGGCCTCTGGGAATGGAATTATGGCATGTTTTTACGTCTTACCATATCCATTTCTATATTTTAAAAAAACAAGTTTTTATAGTCAATTATTTTATAATCAAAAGAAAACAAAGCAATAAGACATTCCATTTTGGGGGTAAGCAAAAGTCCAGATTTTATATATGAAAGGGAAATACCTGATATTTTAAAATTAAAGAGAGGCAATAAAAATCCAGTATTTTAACAATAACACACACACAGCCAGAGTGGGTATCAGAAAAGGCTGCCTTTTCCACAGCCTGGGGTTTTTAGGGGGAGGAGGAGCTCTCTAGGGTGGACAGGAGAAAAGCCATCCTCTCCTAGCACCAGAGTATATCAGGGCTAGCCCATTTGAAGAATTTGGCTCACCCACAACCCGAAGCGCCTGTCCCATAACACACACACACACACACACACACACACACACACACAATATAGATGAATTAATGAACTTGAGTTGAACTTTTCAGCTCAAATTCAGAAAAAAACAGTTTTATATTCACATAGGAAAAGAGGACACTGGTAAATGATGAGAGTTAAAGTGTACAGCAGAGTGAAAGGCTGGATATAGGAAAAATTGGAGGCTAAACTGGGGAAACTAGAAAAGGCCCAGGTTCATTCTAGGAATACCCTATTAGTCATGGGTTTATGTGACTGCTTAGGACTTTTTATAAAGGAACTTGAATGGGTTGGGAAATTAAAATTCTTACTGAAATTATTATTTTTAAGTTTTTCCCTTTGATTCTTCCTTTCTTGATAGGAGCATGCTCACTGTTCTATACCACAACAGACTTCAATGGGGAGAAAAGTAATCTAGCTATGTAAGGCATCTTTACAGGAGTGCTCCAGTTTCACATACTGCAGGATGGCTGTATTAATTTGTCATAGACAGAAGGCAATTTCAATTAACATAGTCTTTTGTCTTCATTTGCAGCAGGCAGTTCACGAGTAATGATTTTGGAGCATTGTTCACCATCAGCATAAGAATTGAGTGAATCTTCCATTAGAACCGAAGCATTTTTGGGGCCAGGGATTTAGCTCAGTGGTTCTGTCACTTGCGTCTTAAGTGCAAGGTCCCGAGTTTGATTCCTGGTACCCAAAAAAAAAAAAAAGAAAATGAAGCATTTTTTTTTAACCACATTATTTTTCAAAGCCTTTAAAACCTGAACAGGTAAACTTTTTCAGTGCAAGTTCTGTTTTCTTCTTCCTTTAGAATTCCCCCCAAGCAAGAAATATTTGCTAAATTCCTAGCTAGGAACTTCAGCATTGCTAGCATGTGACAGCTTTCCAAAATCCTTTCAGGTATGATACAGGTGGGGATAATACTTCATGGGACTTATTACAAAGATAGTTTTTTGAATGACTGCTTATATAAGACCTGCCAAATTGTTAATATTTGTCAGTTATTCCTTTCATTATAAGATTCTTAAGATGAAAACAATGCTCATAGGTTGTAAGAGCTGAGAGATCATCTTGTTCAGCTCTGTCTGGTTACATATGAGGAAATGAATCTTTGAATGATTAGAAATGTTGCCTACAGTTTCACGCTAAAAAAAAAAGGCTGAATTTTTTTCACTCTAACTCAATGCTCTTTTTTAAAAATCACACTTGGCAAGCCTCTTTCAGGCTGTGTCTTTCTCCAGAGATGCCAAACTCCCTCTTCCCTACCCACATTCTACCTTTGAGACTGCTCACTCACAGCCATGGGAGGGACAGTACTTCCCACCATGTGACTATGTCCCACCAGTCTCAATGACTGACCCAAGGGTAGACATCTGACCTAAGCTGGGTTGATCAAATTTTCTCCCAGGAATTTGGAATAGGGACAAAGGGGCTGACTCATTTAGCAGTGAGGAGCCAAGCTGCAAGGTCATGCCCAGCTGGCTTTCCACAGCAGGCCAAAGCCTCATGCTAGCCAGAGTGAGGGGAAGCTGAAAAACCATAAGTTAGCAGAAAAAGCCTATCTGCAAACACAGACACATCAGGGTAGAGCAGACTGATCTCAGAGACAGAGAGATCAAGTACCACAAAAGGCAGAGAAGAGAGTGGAAGAGAAAAATAAGCTTACAGTATCACCCCTTGGTCCTACTTTGTCCAGCAGACCTGTCTCCTACACTGGCTAACTGTAACCCCATAATAACCTCTGCCTTTCAACTCGACCTCATTTCATTCAAGTTGGTCCATACATCCCAGTTCTTTCTGAGACACTTCACAACTCATACTGAATATAGTTTTGGGTGGAAAGTCAGTCCACTTTTATGATGATTATGGAAATTAAAGTCTTACCTCAAACTTCATAGCACAATAAGTAGCTTTCTCAATTCTTTCCACTAATTATCTAGACTCTGGAGACTGAGCTTTTAAGGTGAGTGCTTCTCAGAACTCTAGATGGGAGCCAGTCTTACCCTGGATCTTTCCCCATGGATATCCTAGAGATACTCATTCCAAGAATGGAGATCTTACTGTGGTATGTAGCTGCCATTTGGAGACATATGTCAGGATTTCTAATGTCTTTCCACCCAAAATTTCCAAAAATAGATTGATCCTGATTTCTCATAAAGTCCCTTTTCTTTTCAGATGTACTTGTGGAATCTCCATAAGCTCAAAGTCGACTCACCTGGAACATGGTCACATGCATGAAAAGCTCAGGTACCGTTCCAGTGCTAATCTCCCCAGAACAATGAAAGAAACTTTCAAAAGAATTCCACTTGTCCTTTTTTATTTTTCTTGGCAATACTGAGGATTGAACCGAGGACCTTTGCACTGAGCTACATCCCCAGCTTCTTTTTTACTTTTTATTTTGAGACAGGGTCTGAATAAGTCACTAAATTGCCCAGACTGGGCTCAAACTTGCAATCCTCCTGACTGAGCCTACCAGAGAACTGAGATTACAGCCACATGCCACCATGCCTGGCTTCCACTTGCCCTTCTAAAGTACAAAGTAATGGTAAAATGATTGAGTAGATTAGGCTTTATCAACTGATTAAAAATGATAAATACTAAAATTAACATGGAAAGGTGTTTCTGATTCAATGAATAAGGAATAAACAGTACAGAATTCTAAGTATCAACCATGTGAAAATGGGTAGATATAAGGTGGGGTTTTTTTTTTAAAAGAGTCTCACATTGTTGCCCAGGCTAGCCTCAAACTCCTAGGTTCAAATAACACTCTTGCCTCAGCCTCCCAAGTAGCTGAAATTACTGATTTGTGCCAGCAGTATAAGGCATGTCCAGCAATAAGCATTTTTCTTGGCAGTTCTCAACAAGGTAAGTAAGGTAGCCACAACTAATCTATTGATCTTGGTATGTAGGATAAAATCTATCAGGCATTTTTGTCATGGATGATTTTGCCTAGGAATGAGTCACTGTCTTAGTTTGGGTCCAGCATTTTTCCCTACATTTATCTGATTTTGTGCTCTGTGCTCATCTGCCTCTGTGCTGGTCCATAGCACTCTCAACTGATATGACATCCTGATTTTGAAGAGCTGCCAGTCTTCCTGTCTGCAACTGCTGTACTTAGATTTCTAAAATAGAGACCCTTTGTTTTGCACTACAGAAATTTCAACAATTGTATTTAGTTTCTCATTATTTTTTCTTTTGTCTACTGTTTTCTAATTCCTTGACAAAGTAGCAGGGTGATTCTCCTACAGTGTGAGAGTAACTTCCACAGTTTCTGGGAGCACCCTCTATAGCCAAGGTGAGAGAGAAAGATGTTGTGTCTTTTCTTGCATCCGGGGGGGGGGGAAATGCTGTTTATAGACTGAGTGCCACCTGGAAGACTTGCATTGCAGATAAGTCATTTCATGACTATTTTCTGTCCCAATCACAAGACTCCTTGACTAGCAGAACCTGGCCTCTTGCTGTTTGCAAGGGTGAAACTGTCTAATTATTTCATGCCTATCCCAGTAGACATTTGTTACATTTGTAGTCACTCATCATCTCTTGAAGGCACTTCCCATACGAAGGGAACTTCCACTGTGAGTCCTGGCTTCTCAGTGTAAAACTAGAACTCTCTATCTTGGCCATTTTTGCAACCAGGATGCAAGGGTGTGTGACCTAGTTTTTGTAACAGATGCAGCCACGTGAGTCTGCGATGAAGAAGAGAAAATCGCAAGAAGGCAGGTGTCATGCAGCATCTGTTTTCTGATGAAGCTGTGTGGCTTGGAAGAGGCACAGAATGAGCAGTAGCCTCAGTGTTAGTAATCCCCTGTGGGGGGTTCTCAGTGCTGTCACAGTGGCGTGGTGGTGGTGCTTTCTATTGCAACAGCCGAGCAGGGTAGTTTGGTTATAACTTCTTTCCAAGTAACCTCAGAGCATGATTCTATTATCTTTTGTAGACAGTCTAGGCACTGATACCCTTTAATGCATTCATTTTATTTTTAAACTAGCAAATAGGGGTTCTATTGTCTGCAACTAAAAGTCTTGAATAATATGCTTATTTTCATGATTTCATAATGGGCTAGAAATTAGGACTTAGAAATTATTTATTTTTCTTTTCATCATGCTTTATCAGTGTGTTGCTATAAATAGGATCACAGTAATAATATATCCTAAATTCTACTGGCTTTTTGTTCCCCCAGCATTAATTCCAGTTTCTCCCAAAATCTCCAGGTTGCCCTATATTTGCTCATAAAATAAAGTCCTCACAATCCAATCGTCTCTTTTGCTTCCTACACTATTATCAGAGGCCTAAGAAACCATTTGGAAGTGTTGGCTCTGTACTGAGGTCAGTGCCAAGCATGATAAGACTTGTACCCATGACAAATGCTTGCTACCTCCCAATCCTTTCACTCGGTATCGCCCCTGGACCCACTGCACCATTGCCTAGGCCCACTTGCCTTGTAGATGCCCCCTATAAAAATGCTTCCTTTGGTGAATGCATAATGCCCTTCTCTCTGTAGGGGCCAGATGTGGGACTGAGCCGAGGAGTCAAATAGGATGCTGCCTATCTTTTTTTATTTCCTGATCCTTTTTCAAATACACAGGCTCCTCTCTCCTCTCCCCTGCCGAAAATAATCATCACTGGCTGTACCAGTTTATTATTCAAGTTTTGTCATATCTGTGTCCTTGGAGTGGGAACAATTTAGGATCAAGCTGGTGTATTCCTGAAGCATTATTTTTTTAAACACTTCACAGTTGTAGTTGTCATAATACTATTTTTCAACAAGACGAAGATTATGACCTACAAATAGTTTGTTGTATGAAATTTATGCTGACACAGCCTGTGTTTGCCAGAATGCGTTTTTACAGATGTCTTCTTCCCTTACACCCTGAGGTAGTATTTGTCTATTAACAGGATATAGGCAACTTCTTTGGCAAGTAGATCCAGAATATAAGCATAAGCACCAAGTCTCAGGAAAATGAAACAATTAGAGAATTCCTCAGCAGTATTACTGCCAGTTTTCTCTGGGCACTTGTACCAGTGTTTATTATAATGACTTTAATCAGGACATTTTATTCACCCTAACTCAGAAGCTCAAGATTTTAGAGATCAACAGAGGATTCAATGTATTATAGTCTAGCTTTGCAGAAATTATTGGGTGGAGTTTTTCTGTGAGTAAATGGAGCAGTAAAAATCCCTTCTTACCACTACTTTCCACTCTGCTTTGCCATTTGGCACCTGTCCACCTGTAGTTATTTTAACAATTCCAGCTTATGGTTCATAAAAGATCATAAAGCAATATTATGCCCACAGATTGAGCTTTGCAAATAGCATTCTAACATCTCTCCTCTGGAAAATACTAAAAAAAAGGCCTTGAAATTTTCAAAGGGTAAAATTTTCATGGCTTTTTGGATCTGTGTCATGATTCCTTTGGGAAACAGCTTGCTCCCATGCAGTGAACTCTTATAGCTTTTTCAGAATTTATCCAAGGGCAAAGAAAGGGATAACTAGAGAATGTGACAGGGATATCTAGTAATGTTCTGAAAGAGAGATTTCACAAACTACCAAAGTGGCCCAGAGTATTTGCAGGAAAGAGACATTTCAAGGGAGGCATAAACATTTTACATTTGATTTTAAGCCAAAGATAACATTCTGTAGAGATTTGATGGTTGAAAAAATACATCAGGATGTCAGTTTACTCCTCTCATTTCTAGTTGAATCCTAGAAGAGAAAGAAAACTTATTTTGAGGGTGTAGTAGGGCAGCAAGCTACATGAAAAAGGATAGCAGGAGATGCAGAAGAGAAATGTGACTCAGGCTGTCTACAGTTTGGCTTTGAGGGAGACAATCCCTTCATCAGTGCCTGGTTCCACTCCTGTAATGCAGTGTCTACCCCGTCTTATATTTTCTGATAATCAATTTTACAAAATATTCAGAGGGACATATGTGGATACTAATTTAACATATGTAACTGCATGAACTAAAAAATACATTTCTATATTTAGAAAATGGATCATTGTAGCAGTATTTATGTTGATAATGGAGAGAGAAAGTGATAGTGAGGGGAAAGGATATCCAATTATCTTTTCAAGGTATAAAAAGTGTCTTTGTACATATATGATCAACCTGAAAGTGCATTAGTTATAAAGCTTAAGTACTTCTGAAATAAAATTTGGTTAATGAAATAAATTTTGGTTAATGTGCATAAAATACAATTTGAGTCTGGGCACAATTTGAGTCCTGACTATAAAAAGGTGAGTGAATCATTTGCTCAAACACCAGCCCAGTCTTTTATTTCCTGTGTCCTTGAATGAGAACCCTAGACCAGGCTCCCCTCTAGTTGGTAAGAAGATCTCCAAGTCACATGATGGAAAGGGGAGGGTGACTCTGCACTCCTCCAACCCTGACTCTCCTCTCTAATGTCTCTGGCAGCCTTTATTTACTGTGATTCTGCACACAAGTTCCATGTACCTGCCCCTTTGGTCCATTACTGTTTGGATCAGAGCCCTGAGCCCCTCATGAGATGCTTATAAGGATGGGCAGGTCTGGCTCAGTGTCGCTTGACACAGAGGAGCTTGACCTTTAGAATTTCTGATATGGACTGTACCATTGGCTAGGATCTGAGATCAAAGTCATCTGTATGATTCTTGGGAAGAGATGCAGAGTGGGCACCCCTAACTGGACCAGGTGCCTCAAGTCATAACATCTTATTGTTTTTGTTTCTGAGGTACTAGGGATTGAACCTTGGGAGCACTGAGCTTTGTTTCCAGCCCTTTTTATTTTTTTTTATTTTGAGACGGGATCTCCAAAGTTGCCCGGGCTGGGCTTGAACTTGTGATCCTCCTGTCTCTGCCTCCCCAGTAGCTGGGATTATACATGTACACCACCACACCCTGCAGAATCATAACATTTTAGAACAGGAAATGTGTGCTGTGGTTCTTGAGAAGAACTGGCAAGTGAGGCAGGGTGTAGTGATGAATACTAACACCACCACTTGGAAAATATGAATGTGCCTATCCAGAGGACTCAGTTCAATTGGGCCACCTGCACAAAAGGAGCTCAGTGGTGCAAGTAGAAGAAATCAGACAAGTTAGGGCTGGAGGTGTAGCTCAAGAGTAGAGTACATACCTGTGCACCAATCTCCAGCATTGTAAAACAAACAAATCAAAGAAAAACAAGAAACACCAATGCACAATAGCCTTGGCTCCTTAACAGAAGCTGCAAAAATTATGGTGACTACCCTTCCATACCTCAGCAGGGGCAGGAAGTCCTTCTTTCAACTTTAGACTCCCATCTTGATAATTATGAAATTAGAAAGGAACTGAGATGAAGGAAACTCTGTGGCTTCCTTGGTAAAGTAAACCAGTTTTGCATGAGAGAGGTGAGCAGTCAATGTCAAGTAGAAACAATATTCACCTCCACCTCCTGAATCATTGCATAATTAGCTTCTGACATGCAGAAAGTCCCAAAGAAACATAGCAGCAAAGTAAGTGAATGAGCCAACTGGATTGGCTCAGTGCCCAAGGAACACCCTGCTTCGAGGATAAAATTGCACCTTTTGTGCCAACAGTTCAGGCAAAGGAATCTAGACAGATAATGCTTGGAATGCAACAGAAGAACAAGCTGAGAGATCTAGGCATTTTAAAAATGGCATTTAAAGTTGCTTTTGCTTGATTTGTTTGCTTGGTTTCTTTAGCTCAGGTAATGAGATGAAGGCCTAAAGAACCCACCTGCTTGTTCTAATTATCATCTGTTTAGATGACACAGACGGATGTCATCCAGGTTAAAGAGGGTGTGGAACTCTACTACCTCATACTTCCCTCCTGGCTAAATGAAAAGCCAAGGGCTACTATAAAAAGTAATTTGTGTCCAGCTCTTGGGGTAGGGAACTATTTGCTTACTGACAATGTAACACTAAATTTTAACTCTTTGCTGTGTCCTGCTGGCTCATAAAGTGATTCACATGACTTTTAGTACCTTTGCCCTCTTCAGAATGGAGGAACAAGCAAGCCAGTGTCACTTGATGGAACTACACATCTTGGTATATTTTGGAGGAAAGGGGAATCGAGAAGAAGATCATTGACAAAAGTTACCCAGGCTAAAAATGATCTTTAGTCACTGTCATTTATGCATCCCCCTCTTCCTTCCAAATTCTCTTGCTTAAATTATTTTTGTATGTGAGTGAAAGCTACTTTTAACTTAAAATTCTTCTTGTTTTTGTATTATTTTTCTTCTCATTTAATCTTTTTCATTATCTGCTAATAAAAATAGAATAGCACACAGTTGAGGTCTCCTAACAGTGAAACAAACAAACTAGGAAATAAAAAGAGAAATGGAAGACCCTCCTACCTGTTTCTGGGCTGTAATCAGGAAACCAGTATGTGCCCAGTTTCTATTACTTTGAACAAAGAAAGCTGTAGATTAGTCATGTGCATTACAAGCAGACTAATATGGTGATTTGATAAAGGAGACCAAACATCAAGAATTTCAGGATCTGACAATAAACACCAGGAGGACACTTGATCTGGTGAAATAACTAGAAGGAGCTTACAGTGTTCTGTTGTGCTTACTGCTCTAATCACTTTACACATATTAACTTATTTAATCTTTAAACCATTACTACTAGGCATTTACCATTATTGTTCTTGTTTTGGAAATGAGAGAACTGAGGCACAAGATGGTGTTTGCAATAGACAAAGAGATCCTCCTCCAGAGGACTTTCTCTGTTCAGCTGCCTCTATGGCGCCATCTGTCAGCTTCTTCTGAGTCGGCCTCAGCTGTTTGGCCTCAGCTCTAGACCTTCCCAGGGGATCCTGCATTGGGCAACAGAGGCATAGTATAAAGGCCCAAGCATCAGCTCAAGATAGGACCATTCCAATAAGTAATAGTCACAACAGAGCTCCCTGCCTGGTTAGTAGAAGGTCTGATTAACCTGCATTGCATTTTACTTTCTGCCTCAACTGAATGACCACTGACCATTTTACCTAGGACTTTCTTAATTTTAGCACTAAATTTTTTCTACCACAGTAACCATTATGCAACTCAAGGTGACTGGTTGCTTCAGCCCTAGCCCACTTCCCTAATAAAATATTCTGAACCTTAATCTTGTACTCCAAACTGCAGCTCACTGTCTGCTTCTTGAAAACCTCACCCTCTTCAGCCCATGGTAGGGTCTGACTACATCACTGATGATGGGCATTCTAGCTGTATGTTCTTAAATCTCCAAGCCTCACTCTCCCTTTTTGTAAGTGTTCTGGGCATGAGAAAGGGGTACTCAACAGAGGTCCACATAGGTCCTCCAGACTCCATACAACCCAGGTAAAATATTCTCAGGCAGAGTGAAAATGACTTATATTTGTTAAATGAGCCAGGTGAGAAGTTAAATGCTTTGCCTGTGAAAGAGGGTCTATCAATATCCTTATTTTATAATTGAGAAAGCAGAGGGTCAGAGTTTGCTTGCCTGAGGGCAAATCTCAATATTTTAACATAGACACTCTGCCCCTAATCTGTCCAGGAGAGTACATATAAAGCTGAATAGCTAGCATACCATTATAAATTGGAAAGCATTGTTTTTTGGAGTACAGTCATAGAGATAGTTCAGGGTGGGTCAGTGAAGATGCAAAAATCACCAAGCAAGATGAAAGGAGACTACAACTACAGTCCAAAATTTTCAAGAAAGCCAATAGAGTTTACAAGTAGGGACATTATTCAATTCTAAGTCTTTTCTTTTGCAGCTAAGCAAACCTCTATCTCTTTCCATCATCTAAAACCTTCAGTAAGGCCTGGCTCGGAAAGGTCTCATAGTGTGTGGTATAAACCACAAAGGGGCTGCATCAGCAGACAACAGGAATTAGTGGAGCCCCCCCCCCGCCCCGCCAATCAATTAGAGTTGCCATATGCCAAATTCCCCTCACTCCCACCTGCCTCTAGGCCTGGAAGAATTTGCAGAAAGATTTAGGAGGTTATAGGACTTACAGGCAGGAAGTAGATTTGAGCCAAATTTATCTCTCTCTGAAGGGATAGGGACATTCCAATGACAACTGGGCAGCACAGCCATGACAAGTTAACTAAGATAAATAAAAAATGATAATAGCAGTTGTCTCTAGGAGAGGAAAATAAGAAAGCAGGAAATTTGTGTTTGCTTTTTTATGGGTTTTTTTCCTGGGTTTTCAACATTTCAACAACAAATGCATATTATTTTTATAATCTGAGAAAAGAACAATAAATTACCAAAGCAATCGATTTCTATTTCTCCTATGTTTCTGATTAGATAGACTCTTTTGTCTCATGGGTGTTCCCAGTAACTAAAAAGGAACAGATAAATTAAACACACTGTACCATTGATTTGTATCTAAGTATTTCACATAGTTATAGGAAAATAGGGTATGTACTAGGAGAGGGCTCATTAACTCAGTGGAACAGCACCCAACCTGTTTTGGGTTGGTACAGTGGGTCTAGGAAGAAGACTGTTTGTCAGTATTTGAGCTTTGATAATGCCAAAGTTAAGACTGATCAGGCCAAGGTTCATTCCTGACTTGATTCTTGACTTGTGTATTTTTGAATATGCAGGCAATTTTCTCCTTTTAGTTTTCCTGTTCTCAAATTAACCAGTATTATTTGGAAATAGATAAGGTTTACAGAGAATTTTATGATCTCAGGATTAAATGTTTTACATAAAAAGAAAGTCATGATTATGACATTTCCAATTTTACTGATCAAGCAAATGACCAATATTCAGACCAAAAGCAGAAGCAAAAAAATATGAACAAGTTTTCTTGCATCTTTCAAACAACACAAGTCCTAGTGCTGTACTTGATGAAAAGGCTAACTTTAAATGTGATCTTTTGGATACTCGTCAGAAATATTTAATGAGAAAATGAAGGCACAGTTTATTATTTTTGAATAACCCAAATCATTTGGGGATGTAGAGGAATGAGAGATACGTGATTCCATATCATTTTTAGCTTGCTAATTTCTCTATCTGGGCAGGGAGTGGTTAAAAATGAATATTTTTTATTCCTTTAGAAAAATGAACAGACCCCAAATGGAATGAAGGCATGGAAAGCTGAAAGTGTCATTATGAAAAGAAAGGGAGTTCTGTTAGCTGTTAACTGCATGTCCTCTTGACTGACAAGTGCAAATGCATTGCATCTCCCACCTCTGAGGTCTTGTGTGAACCTGGCCGTTGAGCTGTGCTTTTTCTTCTGCTGAGATGTGCTGATGGCAGAGGAACTGTTCCTGCTTCTGCTTCTGAGTCAGTGGCAAGATTTACTTTTGGGATTCAACTCATGAATGAGCATATTTCAATCTTACAGCAATTTTGTGATTTCTTTTTTGCTAGGAAGGACTTGAGAATCATGAGAATGTAAGTGGTACCAGTGAGTAAATTTTAGAACTCAAAGAGCTTACAAATATCCTAATGAGATGCATGTGACATTCATTCACTGCAATGACGGCAATAAAATGTTTCTTTTTAAATTAGTGGGTAAGATATGAAATTAAAGGAAAAGGCAGTGTCTAAGGTAATATACTATTTTCAGATTTTTTTGCATGATCATATAAAAACATTTCTCTCGTTTAGATTCCAGTTTAGAAAACTACCTATAAAGATTTCGGGGTAATCAGTAAAACATTTGAATGTGGGCTAAATATTAGTTGATAGTAAGGAGTTCATGTTAATTTTGTTCAGTAAGATAATCTTGTCAGCTATAAAAGAAAATATTCTTTATTAACTTTTTAGTGAGACATGTTGGAGTATTTATAGGGGGAATATCACCATGTCTTTAATTTGCTTTAAAAACTTCATTATAAAATGTAGTGAGTAGCTGGATATGGTGGCACATGCCTATAATCCCAGCATTAGGGAGGCTGAGCTAGGAGGATTGATTTGGGTTTGAAACCAGCCTGGGCTATGTAGCAAGTTCAAGGATAGCTTCAACTACATAGTGAGACCCTGTCTCCAAAAAAAAAAAAAAGAAATGTAGTGAATTAATCTATCATGCTTTCTATTCACATTTTTATGATTTCCTTCTTATAACACCTGCCTTGTCTTGTACTCTTATTTATTTAAGCACTTATTATTTAACTTTTTGTTTACTGATCTTTTTTCAGTTTTCATTTTTTATTAGTACATGTTTGCAATGCATAATTATTACATTCCTTGTGGGGAGTTGGTGCATAACACATCTTCATTCCTTTTTCAAAACTTTTCACTGCCCTCCATCCACCTCTCTCCATCTCTTGATCTCCTTCCCTTTGAAAAAGATCAGTATGCCTACTTCCTATTATCTATTTTTTATTTATACTTTATTTACATTTTGGGTTTATCATATAAAAGAATCCAGGAGCCAGGGATTTAGCTCAGTGGCTCCATGCCTGCCTGGCAAGCACAAGGTCCTGAGTTCTATTCCCAGTATGGAAAAAAATGTAGATAGATAAAAGAAGTCATGTGATATTTAAGCTTGTGTGTCTGATTTATTTGAATTAACATGGTAGTCTCAAAATGCATCCATTTTCCTACAAACGACTCCTTCTTTATGGTAGAGTAGGACTCCACTATGTATAAATACCACTTTTTTTTTTTGGTACAGGGATTGAACTTGGGACCTTGCGTTTGTGAGGCAGAAAGCAGAACCACTGAGCTAAATCCCCACCCCATCACATTTTCTTTATCGATTCTCCTTTTGATGGATATATAAGCTGGTTCCAAGATTTAGTGATTATGAATTGTGCTGCTATAAACATGAGTGTGCATTTATACATTTATTGTTTTAACTTAAAAAGTAAGATAATGCATATTATAAAAAATTTTTAAACTCATATCATTTCGGCATTACAAATATAAGCAGGAGGAGGAAAGAGAATGTAAAAAATTTATATGTGTTATCTACATGTACCAACTTCCTACCATGAATGTAATCATTATGTATTACAAATATGTACTAATAAAAATAAAAACAAAAACAAATATCATAAACAGATTATTTTCTTCCAGTTTTTCCTTCTAATTATATTGTGTTTTCCTTTAATTATAGTATATGCATACTTTGGTCTACTGTGTATTTTCCCTTAGTGTTGTGTCTTGAGTCTTGCATCCCCTTAAATTTCTTAACATATATTGGTCCAGTGCTGGTTTTTTTTTTTTTTGGTACCAGGGATCGAACTTAGGACCTTTTGATTGCGAGGCAGGCGACAAGTCCAGTGCTGTTAAAAGGCAACTTATTTTTAACTTCCTTGTGTGTATGATTATTTCTACTGTGAATTTCATGGTCAGTTAAATGCCCATAACCATTTACTGACCATGTAGGCCTCATGGCTTGTGTAGCATTGCTGGAATAGACAAGAAAGTGAACTATAACACAAAGAAGCTGGACTCCGATGTTCCCCCACTCTATCTCCATCCCCACACATAACACTGACATAGCCTTTAGGATTCCTTCTAAAATATGGGAGGAAAAAGTCCATTGCATATTTACACGATGCCAAATGATCACCTCCTCAAGTGAGTTGCTAATCACATGGGGGAAACAGAACAATGGTAAAATTTGGGGGCCACCATGTAAACCCAGTGACCAATTTCAGTATCACTAATAATGAGACTCTAGACTAAATTATGTTTCTCTTGATATGAGCCAATATGAAGTTCAAGCCTTTTTCTGTGAAGTATTGCTGCCAGAATGTTTAATCTACATCTAGTCAGGCCTTTTATATCTACATTTTAGTTCATAGGAAATACAGAGAATTAAGGAACATGCAAAACACAATCTAAAAGCAGGAAAATCTTACAAATCAGTCATGTAAAGAAGGAAGAGAGTGAAAAGGGTATGTTACATGAAAAGAAACTCCAGATCCATAACACCCAAATGCAATGTGTGTTGATGGTCAGCTCCTAGTTTTAACACACCAGATATAAAAGAAATTTGGGCAAAAGTTGGATATTAGATAATAATAGAAATGATTGAAATTTTGTTAGGGGTAATAATGGTGTTGTGTTACATAAAAGAATGTTCTGATTTATTGGAGATGGGTGTTCATTGTACTATTCTTTCTATTGTCCAATATATTTTAAATGCTTTGTCATTAAAAGATTTCATGAGATGAGAGTAGTAACAGAGAAGAAAAAGAAAAAGAAGAACTGTTTAGGGCTGTCTCCCTACTCATCAAGGTTCACTTCTTTCACAACTACAGACAAAATGGAAGTCTCTGCTGGAAATGTGTGTTACTGAATGTCAAATTTTAGAGACAGAACCACTGGCCACTCTTGCCTAAAAGAAACAAACTCCACTTTGTGCTTCTCCATGGGCTCAGACCTTTAATTAAAGGCACATGATTAAACATTTTTTCTAAGTTGACTTAAAAAGAGAACCACGGGGGAGACCATGGATAAACTGAAACGGTTTTCTTTTTAAACTCTTGATTTCTTGGGTTTATTTTCAAAGTCAATTATCATTCAAGTGGATGTTACAAGATTTTAGATTTTCCAGATTTAGCATTACATTTGAAATTAAGTAGAACATAAGCATGGATTCCAGATTGTCAAAACTGCAACACTGGATGCCTAAAAATTTGCAGTTTTATTCTTTGCTCTCCCCTATTTCAGACAACAGACAGGCAGGGTACTAGCATGTTTCAGAGCTCTGTTTAACAAAGAAAACAATAATTTGTGCTGTGAACTCCTGTGTGAAACAAACAACCTTCTGTCTTCCTTCCTCTCCTAGAAGGGTGGATGTGACCTCCTCCCACCCTCAACAGCTTCCTGTCACACTCTTTGGGGAGAAGAGGTTTTCCAGGATGCACCTTTCAAACATCTTGAAAAACCCAGACTTCTCCTTTCAAGTTTGGTGGGCTGTTTAAATAAGACATGTAAAATTTGAATTCATTTAAACCAAAAAATTTCCATCAAGTGAAATCCACATTCTCTGCTTTCTCCTTCAGAACCTGTTTGCTCTCCTGTCGGAGAGGTCTGCCAGGATTTTATCTCAGCCTGGTTGTCATAGTACATGACAATCCAGCCAGATTAGCAATATGACCAACAGAGTAACCACCATCATTTGAGGGCCTACCTGTGTATCAGATCCTATATTCTGGACTGATTATATTCCTTGATTTGGCTGGCATGGATCACCATATTATAAACAGTATTGTTTCATAAAATCAGAAACTTTTGCTCTATCAATTCAATTCTATCCTTACTGGTCAGAGAGAAAGGAGAGGAGTCGGTATGCATTTGCTTTTTCCTTTTGGGAAAGAAATGGCTTTTTGATATGCTACATAGGCCTTTTTGCTGGAAGCTTTCTTGTTGTGTTTTTTTAAATTTTAATGTGCAATAATTTTGATTAATGAGAGACCATCAAAAAGCCGTTCTTGGGCTGGGGATTTACCTCGGTGGTTTCCCCGGCCTGCTGCGCAAGCGCAAAGACCTGAGTTCGATCCCCGGTACCAAAAAAAAAAAAAAAAAAAAAGTGGTTCTTTGTCAAAGTAAAGAGAAAGGAGGAAAAGGTCATGTTCCAGCTTCTGCTCACCCTATTCCCCCAGTTCTGCCCTGGGACTGTCACAGGCTCAGGGCTTGTCAAACAACCTCTCCAAACCCAGTGTAAAATGACACAGGAGACTTTTCAGAATATCACAAGATTTCTAATCATCAGAACCAAGTTCATCTAGGCCTCCAGCTGAATCTAGATAAAACTACCCAAAATGAGAACATTCTAGATACTGTGACCAAGAATAGGGTAATACTTTATACCTATGGAAAGGAATATGGATTCTCATTTTTATGGAGAATATAAAGTAAGATTTTCTTAAGTTCTTTCCACTGAAAGCTAAGAGAAGCTTTACATTGCCAGCTGTCTCTTCCCCCCAAAGAATAAGGAGTCAACCAAACTAAACAGAAGAGAAAACCTCTGCTTCAGAGGTCTTTCTCAGTGCTGTTTCATGCGTTGTGAACTGAAGTTGCTTTTCTTTACTACAGTTTACATGGTACTAAAGTAGCTAGTAGATGTTCTGACTAAGAAAGGGTTCTTGTGAACCCTAACACAACCCTAAAAGCTATTTAACTCATCTTGTACCACAATCCTCCTTGCACACTGCACCTAAGTCAAACTGGTTTTCTTCATTTTCTTTGTCCCTTTTAGAAGTTTTTGAAGTTTCTCTTGCCTATAATGTTTTCTCTTCACTGTTCCTCCAGATGATTGCACTATAGGACAATCTGGCTGTCCCTCCCAAAAGAGCCCTTTCTTGACTGTCACACCTGTTCTCTTTTTCCAGCCCCTTGTTTTCTTCCACAGAATGAAGGACTTTCTAAAGTAGTGTTATTCATCATTTTGCATGTTTTTGTCTGCCTTGTCCCTGGACAGTACACTCCACTGTGTCAGGGGCCACATCAGACTTGTTTGTTATAATATCTCCAACTTTTGGCATGTTACCTGGCATTCAGTCGTGCTCAATAAATATTTACTGTGGCTATCTGTTCTTTTCTCCTGTGTAGTAAAACCCTTGTATTAGGTTTTAAAACTAGTTACTTCTCAGAAAGAAGCTAATGAAATGAAATTGAAGCATTGAAAATATCTGTTTAATCTTGCACAACTTTATATTTTATATTACTTGATGATCTCATCTTTCATGTCTTGAACTGTATTTCATTTATTATGATAGTAGAAACTATTAGAAACATCCTTTCCTGCACCTGTGGTAATCTGGTTGGATTGTCTTGTTTGACAACCAGGCTGAGATAAAATCCTGGCAGACCTCTCCGACAGGAGAGCAAACAGGTTCTGAAGGAGAAAGCAGAGAATGTGGATTTCACTTGATGGAAATTTTTTGGTTTAAATGAATTCAAATTTTACATGTCTTATTTAAATAGCCCACCAAACTTGAAAGGAGAAGTCTGGGTTTTTCAAGATGTTTGAAAGGTGCATCCTGGAAAACCTCTTCTCCCCAAAGAGTGTGACAGGAAGCTGTTGAGGGTGGGAGGAGGTCACATCCACCCTTCTAGGAGAGGAAGGAAGACAGAAGGTTGTTTGTTTCACACAGGAGTTCACAGCACAAATTATTGTTTTCTTTGTTAAACAGAGCTCTGAAACATGTTAGTACCCTGCCTGTCTGTTGTCTGAAATAGGGGAGAGCAAAGAATAAAACTGCAAATTTTTAGGCATCCAGTGTTGCAGTTTTGACAATCTGGAATCCATGCTTATGTTCTACTTAATTTCAAATGTAATGCTAAATCTGGAAAATCTAAAATCTTGTAACATCCACTTGAATGATAATTGACTTTGAAAATAAACCCAAGAAATCAAGAGTTTAAAAAGAAAACCGTTTCAGTTTATCCGTGGTCTCCCCCGTGGTTCTCTTTTTAAGTCAACTTAGAAAAAATGTTTAATCATGTGCCTTTAATTAAAGGTCTGAGCCCATGGAGAAGCACAAAGTGGAGTTTGTTTCTTTTAGGCAAGAGTGGCCAGAGCTTCTATTATAGACAGCTAATCTATGCAGAAATATTATAGCCAATCAGACAGGGCTAGGCCTTGGAGAGAATGAGGACAAAAGTAAAAACACATTACCACTGCGGCCAGAGGCACATCTGGTGGAGGCCAGGCTTCAAGATAAAGAGGAAATGACCAGGCCTAAGATAAGTGTTAACACCTGGTCTAATAAAGCCTAGATAGACATCAGTCACTGGTGGGTGACCAAGCCCCTTGGACTCATCTCTTCCTGAAAAGTTCTTTATTCCTTCCATGTATACTTGCTATGTGACTTGCTTCCCCATTGGATCAATGTTACTAAGCGACTATATTTATAATCTTACTGGTTAATCATAGCTGTAACCCAAGTTGTACTCATGTGGTGGTGCACTTTAAAACTTTCCCTGAGAAGTGGCGTCCTGCACAACTCACTTTTGGGTCCCCTCCTGTCTCTCAGGAGCTGTATCTTTCCCCTCAATAAATATTTCCTACTCTTAACCTCTATTGTTCCTTAGAATTCATTCTTCAATTTTGGAGAACAGGAACTCAGTATGTTGGACATCTACCAGGTTGGGAGTTATAATATTTCCCCATATCATTTGGAAGTCCTATAATTTCCTATATCAATCAGTTCCATCTCTAAAATTTGACATTCAGTAACACACATTTCCAGCAGAGACTTCCATTTTGTCTGAATTTGTGAAAGAAGTGAACCTTAATGAGTGGGGAAACAGCCCTAAATATTTCTTCTGTTTTTTTCTTTTCTTTTCTTTTTTAGCTTTCATGTAACTCCAATGTGTTAACTTTGCCTGAATGTATTAAACAAATTGTCTGGATGAGGTCAGTACCCAGATCACTAAGAAAGACTGTGGAATTCCACTCAGTACCCTACAGTGGCTTCAAGATGTCTCATGATAAGCAGGATGTGATTCACCAGATACTGCACTGTGGGAAGATGAGAGAAGGGGTACTGGGTCATAGAAGAAGGCATACAGGCTTGGCAGCCAGGGCACTGAGTGCTGACCCAGCTGTGCTGGGAATAATCCATGTAAGTGTGGTGAGACCATTTACTCCACTGGGCTCCAGACTTTGAATGAGTTGACTAGGTAGCTCACAGTATGCAGCTAATACTTGCTGAGACTTGCAGGTCTGTCCATAACAAAGAATCTTAATGTCTAAAGTGATGTATGGCACAGAGTGTTTCCTAGGTGAGTGAGCTCACTGCCCCATTTCTTAGCCTTCACTTCTATAAAATGGGAGTAATAATAGTAATACTAGGCTCCATGTTATGTAAGGGTGCTGTAAGGTCTAAATGTCTTTATGCCTTTAGACTAGAGCCTGGCATAAATGTTGGCTGACATTTGATTTTAAAAAATGCTTCCCTTGCCAGATGGATTTTTCTGAGTTTAGCATTTTTTCCTGGTCACCACCCCCAACTGTCTGAAGTATCCATATGTGCCCTGTGAATATTTTGTGACTTTCATTATCCCTTAGAAGTGTTTGATGGATATTCTGCATGGCTATTAGAGCTCTAATTTTCAAGCTGTGAAAAAAAGTAAAATTTGTTAGGGAAAAAAAAGCCTTAAGCTTTAAATACCTCTAATGTTCTTTTATTTTAATCTTATGTGCTGTAGCTGCTGTTTAATGCCTCCATGGGGGCATTAAATGCAGAGGTACCTCTATTCATGAACTTAATTCATTCCATGATTCTGATGTTGTAAACTGATGTAGGACTGCATCAGAATCTGAAGATTAAGTACCAGGATCTGAAAGGAGGTATTGGAAATGCTGACAGCTCCTATTATTTTGCAAGTCATTAGGCTTTGCCTAGACCCCAACTCAAAGGTATTTATTCATTACCTTGTTCATTCTTTCACTCACAAGCTTTTATTGACCACTTGCTATGTGTTAGTCACGGTATAAGATAAATAATAGGTGGCTTCTCCTTTTGAAGTGCTCAGATCCTATGGGGAGGCAAATGTGTAAATTACCAAAGTGGTAATTATTGTTATAAGGACACAGAAATGCTTTGGGAGTCCAGAGAACCAAGCAATTAACTGTACCTAGAGGAGCCAGCAAGTGACAACTAAAGCGGGCCTTGAATGAAAAGTGTGACCTTTGTGTGATTGTGTGTGTTTTTCTGTCTGAACATGGCATGTAGGAGGAAGAACAAAGGCCTCCGTGGAAGGAGCTGATGTCTTGGGGAGGTCTGGTGGAAAGCAATCTCATCTAGCTCCCACCTTCCTCCAGAAATAAGAGGATGCACGTTAGCTATCCTGATGGTACTGGGAATATCTCTATAGGATACTTAAATATCAAGTATTAAAAGTAAGTGCACAATGATTTCATCATCCCCAAAGAACCTGGTTATCTTCAGTAGCTAAATTTATACTGTATTGCATATGGTGTGGATGCACTCCTCAATTCCCTAGAAGTCTTTTTGAGTCAAGCTTATGAGAGGATGGGTATCAAAATACAAAAGCTAAACTAACAAAAAGGTTCTAGAAGCCCACAAAATCAAATTAACGAACAATCACATACTGCTCTGGTTCGACTGTTGAATGTTCCCTAAAGACACATATGTTAAGGTCTTGGTTCCCTGGGTAGTGTCCTTGAGAGGTGGTGGAAACTTTAAGAGATAGGACCACATGGGAGGTCCTTAGGTCACTGGGGTGATCCCGAGGCAGATAGTGGAATCTAGCCTCTTCCTCTATTTTTTTTTTTTCTTGAACATGAGGTGAGCAGTTTTTTTTCCATCACTCACCCACACAAAGATATGCTGCCTTGCCACAGGCCCAAAGCAACAGGGCTAATAAATCATGGAATGGAGCCTCCAAAATCATTAGCCAAAACAATAAATCTTCCATTTCTATGAGTTGATTATCTCAGGTATTTGATATAGTAATGGAAAGCTGACTAATACATATATCTAACACCTAAGTTAAGCAACCATTAAGATTTATCTATCTTAGCAGATTTTGAAATATATATGTATAATGTATTTTCTGAATCCCTTTAAAGAAAATTACAGATGTTGCAATATTTTATACTGCAATATTTCTGCACACATGTCCAAAAATTAAATACATTCTACTGTGTAGCTAAACATAAGTTTTTCACCTAACACAATAAACAATAATTTTCTAATTTCAAATATTGAATCCACATTTTATTTCCTTCTTTTCCTCACATTATAGCTTTTTTGACAGGGCAATTTTATATTTAAATGGGTGACATAAGTTTTTTGGATCTCTTGGATATTGACTAGTCTAATTTCTACTTCAAAATATATTTTTCACCCTACCATATTGATTTGGAACCCAAAAATAGCACTTAGGCTTGTATAAGTACAAATTCACAAGTGAAATGGGATTGATCTGCTGAGAAAGGCTAAAGAAAAGAGGGGCTGGGATTTAGAACCTTATCCTTTCAGGCTGAGAATTTCACAAACCTTGTTCTGCTCTTTTCTAACAGAGAACCCGGGAGAAATTAAACTGAGCATAAAACAAAAATGCTAATAGATGACATTCAATATTTCTTAACACTTCACAGTGGACTTGGGCATTTTAATCAGATATTAGAAAAAAAAGTGAAGCAAAAACATTCTGTTTTTCGCATCTCTCTTTACCATTCCACAGCACCTGCGATTCAGTCAGAGCTCTGATAACTCCTCCTGCACTGCACACTCCAGGCTCAGGTCATCCTCCAATGCCTGGCCTGAAGATGCTCTGACTCCGGAGGAAAATGAAAAGCATCTTTCTACCAGGAGAACTAAAGCAACAGTACAAGGGAGAAGACTTAGTTATATGAAAAGTATTTGGGACCAAATGATATGCATTTAAAAGCTTTTGAAATGATCTCCAATTTACAAAAAAGGTTGTATGTAGAATTTTTTTTCCAGAACCATGAGAATAATTTGCCACTCTGATGTCCCATAATCCCTTAATATTTTATTTGCCTATAGTACCACAATATAACCATCAAAATTAGGAAATTAACATTGATGCATTACTACCATGTAACACTCAGATCCCATTTACATTTTACCACATTCTTTAAAAGCAAAAAGATCCAGTTTGAAATAACAGGTGGCCTTTAATTGTTGCTCTTTAACCCACTAGCAAAAAAGCTATCACCAGATGAGACTCCTGGACCCTGTACTTGCAGAACTGAGGGTTAAACAAACAACTTCTTCCCCTCCTCCTCCTCCTCCTCCTCCTCCTCCTCCTCCTCCTCCTCCTCCTCTTCCTTCCTCTTCTTTGATTAAGTAGCTGCTTCAGGTATTTTACCGTAGCAAAAAAAAAAAAGACTAATACAGTCCCCATCCTTCATTTTTAGAGCCAGTAGCACAATAGCATCCTCAAATCAATATTCCTTTCTTTATTTGTCCGTCTTTCTCTTTCAACTCTGCTTCTGTTGGCACATCTTTTTCTCTGACTGTGTCCTTCTTGCCTTCCTCTTATAAGGGCCTTTGTGATTGATTAGATTTGGGTCATCTGGATAATCTAGGATAATTTTCCAATCTCCAGGTCCTTAATTTAACAACTCTTGCAAAATCCCTTTTACTATGTAAGGTAACATATTCACAGGTTTTAGGGATTAAAATGCATATAACTTTGGTTATAAAATAACTATTATTTTACCTTCCATAATATGTATGTATGGTAAATAATATGTACACATACTTTTATTTCTGTATCTATATAAATATATTGAAAACTGTGAGTTTACTTGGATGCCTCCACTTAGTCCAACAACTACAGGGTTCATTTTAGGTCTCTCTGTTTCATTATTTTCAACTCACTTCTCCAACAGTGAGAATGCTTCTTCTCTTTGTCCTTAATAAATTACTTATTTTCTTAATCTCCTCCATGTAACCAGTCTCCTATTGCACTTCTTTCCTGTTACCCAAAGGAGGAGATCCTCCCACTTTGCATTGACTGATGGTTTACACCTGGCACCCTTCCATGGGAATGCCCCCTAACCCCACTTGGATTCTGCCACTCCAGGGCCACTGCCCCACACTGCTCCGACTCTGCTGGCCCACGCTGAGCAGGCTTCCTGTGTGGACTCCCTTGCTGCCCTACTGGGACTCCAATGTCTAGCTCTGGATTGCGATGGCTTCCCCTAGTAGGTCCAGAGGCTTCTTCCCTCTGTCCCACCTAATAATTTCACAACCAAATCATTGAGAGGGAAGAGAGGAGACAGAAAAGTTCAAGTTACATATTTTTAGGAGGGAGAAAGGGCACTGAAACTGTTCCCTCCAAGGGTGGAAATGTGGGATGCTGAGGGGGAATGTGAAGTGGGACTAAGTTCATAAGAGAGTGCTTGAAGCTGGAAGAAATACAGTTCTCAGTCCTGTTTGCATGTTTGAAGAGTTGACTCATATTTTTCTGTGCTGAGGATGCTGCCACCATCCTGGAGCATCACCAAACCAATTTTTATTAAAAACCATCCTTTTGGCTCCCGGTGTTTTTTCTGCTGATTAAGAACACTGACTTGGCTAAATGAACAAGGGAGCTGATTGTTGCTCTGTCTCTTGAAGCAGGAGAGGCTTTTGATCAAGTGGAGTGGGAGTGTATGACTGAGGTACTTTAAAAAATGAAATTCAGAGATAAGCCTACGAACTGAGATTGAACTTTATTCCATGTTCATTGAACAGAAATGTTTCAGATCCTCTTATTCTGGAAAAAGCCCATCACAATTACCCTTTTAATCATTTATTTTTCTTGAAGATGAAGCTCCTTCTCAAATTATCATTAATCTACCTACTGAAAAGGGCACTTCAAAAATAAACTGAAATTTAATGACTTTTGAAGCCTTTTCTTTCTGAGGGAATGGGAAGCTTGGCTGGGGTGCCTAGCAGTGACTAGGAAAGATGGGGCGAGGAGCACACAGTGAGTTTCACCACGTGGTTGCACAGAAAGATGAAGCTCGTGGGTTCTGATCCCAGTTCCCCAATTGGCTTCCGAGTGACCTCAGGCGAGTGCCTTAGTTTCTGCATGTCTGTCCTGCCACATGACGCTACTTAATAATCCTTATCTACTTATCTCATTGGGATGTTGCAAGGGCTGATTAAAGAAAAGAGTGGTCAAACACTGTGTGTGTATGATGAGCTATGAAAAGTGAGCCTAGAGACCTCTTCAAATTAGGGGTGATCTTTTCTTTTAGGAATGAGCTATGCTTATAGTGCAGGTATTTGTGGCTGCTTCTCTGTTTTATTTATTCAATTCATGCCATTATTAATTATATCTATAATAATATGCTTGGCTTAACACAGATGAAGTCATCCACTTCAATATTTTTTGTGTACTTCCTATATGACTGACATTCTACATCATCCAAATTATTGGAAAGTCAGATAATGTGAAATATTTATGATCAAATTCATGCTTATATCAGAACTGTCCACTCTGGTGATATATTTCTTTGAACAGATACTTTTATTAGAAAAATTATTTGAGGGAAGCTATGCTTCAGTGAAAGATACATCTTAGTTTTTAAAAGGAAGGGCTCCCCATTAGCCAACTTTTCATAGATGTATAGTCTTCCTAAAGACATGGTATTCCACTTAATGAATTACCACACCGTTGTTCCTTGCTGAAAGGGACATCAACCAAAATTTGGCCTGTCCCTTTGCAGTGCCAAGCACAGAGCAAATGAATAACATGAGTACACATGCTCAATGTAGGGATGCTAGACCAGATTGTACATAGACTGGAAACTAAATTGAAAGGGATTATTTCATGCTCCTGAAAACTCTTTATTTATGTATACATGGAAAAAGCTGCATTTCACAGCATACCCCCTACAGATGGTCACTGCCTTCCATGACATTATCTTTGAACTTGTAACAGCAGGAAAGCTTCATGCTTTTATATCAACCAGAGCTGATATCTAAGTTCAAAATGCCAAGAGGAAAATGAAAAACACGAAATAACACTACACAGAGTGGGAAATAAGGGTTTGGCAACTTTGTTTCCAGTTGTTGGCTTTGGCTCTCAGCAGGACTTCTGGTTGGCTGCTATAGGAAAACTTTTTGAGTATACTGGATAGATACAGCAGGCCGCATGAAATTTCTATTATTACTTCAATCTTGGCTGCCTCTAGTGCAGCCAGCCAGCACTAAGGCAGCAGAGCAGCTGCTTTATTTTCTTGTTCTGCAGTGTGTCATTTCTGAGTATAGCTCCAGTACACAGGGACTTCCCCAGAGCCTGTTTCAGGACCATTACCTCTTAGGACTGAGACTACCCTAGCATGATCTTTGCAATTCTGCAGCTGCTGCTGTTTCTGGAGAAGAATCAAGCCCAGCTCGGTTTTTCTTTTCTAAAACGGTGTCATAATTAACTGTGTCAAAGTCTAAGGCATCAACAAGCCCTTAAATCAGAAAGTAGATAAGTACAGAATTGCAACATACAGAAGCAACAAATAAGTATTTCTAATATGTAATAGAAAGCCAGTGAGAATGTTACCAGTTGTCTAGGCAGCTCCCCCAGAGAGAGGTCAATTTTGTTTACCAAACCCTATTTGTCCTCTGTGTATGGAGGAAGAATGAGACAGATTAAAGAACTTCCTTGGGATTAAAATATAATCCAAGGAGCTTCAAGCATTTGAAGTAAAAAAATTTTTAAAAATCTTTGTGGGCCCACACCTCACCGAGGTCCCCAGTCGCGCTGAACACACGCCAAATCAGCCCGCTGCAGACAGGCAAGTCTGTGCATGCCCTACCGAGGTCCTGAGTCTAGCGGAAGACGCCGAATCACCTCGCTGCAGACAGGCAGGTCTGCCCACACCATACCTAGGTCCCCAGTCGCACTGAAAACACGCCGAATCAGCCCGCTGCAGACAGGCAGGTCTGTGCACACCCTACCGAGGTCCTGAGTCACACAGAAGACGCCGAATCAGCCCGCTGCAGACAGGCAGGTCTGTGCACACCCTACCGAGGTCCTGAGTCACGCAGAAGACACCGAATCACCCCGCTGCAGACAGGCAGCCACCTGATTCTACAATACAAAGACGCAGAGGGCACCAGACCACCAGACCAAGGTACTGAGTCCCACTATTCCCGGCCCACAGGAAGGGGCTTCTGAGCCACCATCCCACTGCTCCTGGTCCAGAGGAAGGGGTTTTGGGCCACCTTCTGTCCCACTGCTCCTGGCCCAGAGGAAGGGGCTTCTGAGCCACCATCCCACTGCTCCTGGTCCAGAGGAAGGGGTTTCCCGGCCACCATCCCTCCGGCTGCTCCCAGCCCACAGGAAAGGGCTTTTGGGCCACCATCCCTACCGCTGCTCCC
>NW_004624799.1:6530600-6579496 GCF_000247695.1 Heterocephalus glaber | reverse complement strand
GAACCAAGATGCATTATGTAAAGGTACAATTCCCAATGAGGAATGTAATTGTGTTGTATACCTACAATGTACCAATAAAAGAATTTAATACAAAATAAATTAAATAAAAAGAATAAAAATAAAAAATGAAATAAAAAAATCTTTGTGTGCTATAACCTTAGGGACTGAAAAAACCCAGGAGGCCTACAGTCTCACCCGCTGATGCTTGTGATCCCTGACTTCCTAGGGAAGAGGAAGGACTTGTCCTTTTTTTCCTAGAATTTGGATCATGTGAAGTTCACTCTAGTCTGGAGAGTGCCAGAAGGCTGGCATTGACCTTTTTCTTAGGAATCTTGAACATTTATTCAAGAGGAAGTTTGATTTCAAGGAGAAAGTTGAAAAGAATGAATTTTTGTTTCTTCTTGCTCATGTGCCTAGTCTTGGGAAGCATTAAAAAAATGCTTGTTAGTGCCTGTAATCTCAACACCCTGGGAGACTGAGGCAGGAGGCGCAGAAGTTCGAGCCTGGCCTAGGCAACAGCGACTTAGCAAGACCCAGTCTGAAAATAAAAAATAAAAAGAGCCAGGGTTGTAGCTTAGTATAAAGGCCCTGAGTTCAATCCTAGCGCCACAAAGGAAAAAAAGCGGGGGGGGGGGGGGGGGGCGCGGTTGGTGGATAGAGAATTGAGCCAAGAAAGGTCAGGAGTCCAGAATGTTCTGACTTTGCCACTGATTCATTTGTTCAGTGCCCTGAAGCAAATTTTCTTCGTTATTTCAGTACTCGATTTTTATAGCTATAAAAAAAAGATCCTGACCTTTATTACATAGTATGGCCAGTAAGTTGAAAGCCTGGGCTTTGGACGCAGATTGTCTGGTTTAATTCCAACTTTATTACTGCTAGCTGTGTGGTTTATCTTTCTATTGCTGTGACAAAACACATGACAAAATCAACTTAGAGAAGGAAAAGCTTATTTTGGCTCATGGCTCCAGAGGTTTCAGCCCATAGTTAGCTGGTTCTATTGCTTTTAGGCATATGGCCAGGCAGAAACCTCATGGTTGAATGGCTTGGTGTAGGAAAGCTGCTCACTTCATGGCAGCTAGGAAGCAGAGAAAGAGAAAGATAGAGAGAAAGGATCCAGGGACCAAATATATTCCCTAAGGTCATGGTCCCATCTTCTACTTCCTTCAACTAGGCCCCACATTCTGTTTCCATAACTTCCTGATAATGCCATCAAATTATGATCTCATCAATGAACTTGACAAAGTTAAAGCCCTCATGATATAGTCTCTTCCCAAAAAAACCCATGAGCTGGCAACCAAACCTTTAGCACATGAGTTTTAGGGAACATTTTATATCCAAACCATAACACTATATGACTTTGGGCAAATTACTTAACGCTATGCCACATCAAGATTAAAATAGTACGTACCTCATAGGACTGTTGTGAGGGAAACATATAATGATATAGATAAAATGTCTACCACCCAGCACCCAATCAGTATTATGATTTGTGTTATTTTACTTATTTGCAGTTAGTATTATTAATGTTATAACCTAGACAGGGATGCTTAAGTCCAAAGAAGTCAATAAATAAGCATGAATAAAAGTTTACCTTGAGTCCAGTTTTTCTTTTTTTAAGCCAGCCACTTTATACAAGATCCAAGATTTCAAGAACTTTTGCAGATATGGATTCATGGAAATATTTCACAATTATCTCTGTGTGATGTCAACAAATGTTTGAGGAAGATGCAGAGCAATGTAAGGTCAGGGAGCAAACTGGGAAGTCCCTGCTTCTGTCACCACATCCAAGGCTAAGCCAGGGCATTTTCAGGATCCTCAGCAACATTCTCAGAGCCTTATTATTTGGCCTTTGGAGTCTATAAACATTAATTAGTTACTTGGGCGAGGTATGGGCTATGTCACTCCTTGGGCTGGGTTAAATGAGTTGCAAATAAACAAATGTTTAGAGATGATGCATCTCAAGATATTCATTTACAGAGAAGATGAAACCCAAAGCAGTGGAGATTGGCATGAAGTCGGGGCAGTGTTGGTTTGATTTTGGACTTATCTTCCCTGAGCTAACCATTCTCTATCTCTTCTGGCTACTTTTCTGCCATTTCTATTCATGATCCCTTCTGAGAGAGCTCTGCCTCTCCAAGCTCCCATGGCTATTCTGTACTCAGACTTTTACTCATGTTGGCTCTCTTGGGAAGCTCCTTTTTCTCAGCCTGTTATTATATTTTGCTCATTCTTTAAGGTCTTAAGCACAAGCGTCCATCCCCATACATCTCTTCTTACCCTGATGCTTTTACAGTTTCATCTACAGGAATTATATTCAGAAAGATAAGACTTTCATTTCTCTGTTATGGCCAGATCATTGTGTCCCTACAGGTGGTGAACACATTGTTTCTGTATGCTCTTTTTTGCACATTTTTTGAATGCCTACAATCTAGAACATCTGTGCTAGTACCCAAATATAGTGGGATATAATTCTCATTTCATAGATTTAAAAGAAAATGAGATGAAGATTTTAAGTTACTTATTTAAGACCCCATGGCTACTGGCAGTAATGGGATCTAAGCCTGGAGGAATTCTTTTTCCAACTTTCTAGAGAATCTCATGTACTGAATCTGAAAAAGTTGTGCATAGTAGGAGAAGTGACAAGGCCTTAGTAAGTCTGAGAGATTAGACTTAGTTACCAGGTTTAGTGTGTGGTTAGATGGGATATGTGTGTATGTGTGGGGGATGTTCAGAACTGAGGACACAAAGAAATTCGAAGCCAAAGAGAATCCTCATGGATGACCAGAGGTGTTATGACTTGTGTCTGGATGTTCCTCCAAAGCCTCATGTGGTCATAGGTGGGGCTTTTTCAGAGGTGGCTGCATCTAGACTCTGTGACACTGGAATTGATTCATGGTGCAATGCTAGGCTCAAGGGCACTAGGATTAAGGGTGTGAGTGCTACTCACCCTAAGTAGTCTGGATACTATATAAGGGACAGAAAGAGCTGTGGTTGCCCTTTGTTTCTTTTGCTACCTCTGCCTGTCTGCCATGCCACCCTGACTTGGAGCCAGCTGATTATGGATTGAAACCTCTACAAACTGTGAGCTAAATAAATCTTTCTCCCCTTAACTTTGAGTATCAGGTATTTTGTCTCAGCAGTGAGAGAAAAATAGCTAAGATAAGAGGGAAATGGGTTGTGAGAGGTGGCAAAGGCCAGACCTCTCTGACCTCCTCTGTTGTGAGTAGTCTTGACTAAACGTGGGCTGAGTGTTGGGCAGAGGCCTGGTGCCAGGGTGAGTTTTCCCAAATTGCTGAGTGAGGAGAGCTAAGGGATGAACGAGAGATCTGCCTTTAGGAGAGGAAGAGGCCATACTGGGTGGTTCCTTTAGTCACTGAGCCCAAACACTGACAGGAGGCCAAGACCAGAAGGTGAAGGTGATATCAGGAGCTAGTGTTAAGATACTAGGAGGCAGTGGAGAGTCAAGAGCAAGTGTGGAAACAGAGCTTTGGGCCAAAACACATCTGATGAACAGAGCAGTGCACAGGAGCTTGTCTGAAATGGCTTTGAGAGACAAGGCTGGACTTGTGTGGCTTATAGTCATGAGACTTGGAAAGAAAGGAGAACAAAGGACCTTAGATCATCAAATTAAGGGGACAGTATTTCTATTAATTTTATTGGTACATTTTAGATATACATGATGATAACAAATTTGTACCTGTACATGATATATCTTGATTCTTCTTTTTTCCTCAATCCCTTCCTTTAACCCCTCTTCCCCTCCTTATTTGCAAAAGCTTTGTTTCCATTATTCCTTCTATTCTGTCTTTTTTCCCCTTTTCCCTTTTTCCCTTTCCCCCTCCCAAGGGGATAGTTTTTTTAAAAAAGATCTCTCATTCCCTTTATGTCAGAGTAAACTGTATAAGTGGGAGGAGGGGAAGCGAGAAGCTGGACTGTTGGTGCCAAATCAATTAAGAGTCTCTGAAGAGTTGATTCTTTGGGAGTAGAACAGAGACAAGTAAACTGCTGTGTCCCTAAAATATCTTAATATGGAATGCAGTATGTTTAAGAGGGGTTGTATTAGATTCTCTGGAAGTTTCCTGGCTGTCTGTGAGAGGGCTTCTCCAGGCAGGCTGAGGAATATTTTGGGCATTGTGATACCTTTCTTCCACAAATATTCCTCTGCTGCTCATTGACCAATTCTCTGTCATGCACATACCATTGTGCACAGTATTTCTGCGGGTACTGGAATAGAGGGAACCAAGGCACCAATGTCCCTGTATATGTAGTGATGGATTATAGCAGAAGAGACAGGTGAGCACACAGATGAGGGCACAACTTTGGAAAGTGAGTGTTGGGAGAGATAACAGAAGATATAATTCAGATCAGGGTGAGTGAGGAGGCCTCTAAAGAACTGATATCTAGGGCCAGAGATTTAGCTCAGTGGCACTGCACCTGCCTCACAAGTGCAAGATCCTGAGTTCAATCCCTGGTACCCCAAAACAAAACAAAACAAAAAAGAACTGATATCTAATCTGAGAACTCATAAATGAGTAGGGGTTAATCAGGCAAAACATGAGGGAAAAGCATTGCAGATTGAGAGGATGGAATGTACAAAATCTCTCAGGAAACAACTTGTAGTTTCAAGAGAAATAAGGGACAGTGTATTGGAATTCAGTTAGCAAGGGAGATGTGGGCTGGAGAAACAGGGAGAGGCCTGGGTCCGCAGGGCCTTATAGATTTCACATTTTTTATGTTCAAATGGGAAGCAGTGAAGACTGTTAAGACAAGGGAATGACACAAAGAACGGATGTTTCAGCTCTGGTTGTGGCATGCTGAGTGGATTGGAGAGGTGGAAACAAGAAGGACACATTGAGAGGCTACTGGGGAAATCCAGGTAAGACAAGAGCATATCCGGAGAAGTAGTGGCAGTGAACATAGAAGGGTGACAGCAGAGGCAGTTTGTGCCATATTTCAAGGTGAAGCTAGAACTCAGAGGACTATCATGATTAATTCATGATACTTCATGAATAAAATCTCCAAAAGTAAAACAACTCTCCAGGATTACATGGGATGTAGAATTGTATGTGTAAAATTTGTTTTGATGCTAAAGTTCCAATGAAATGCTGAATTCTTTTCAACATCCACCAAGAGAGAAAGTGAATTCTGTGTCATTTGATAATCACAAGGTTATGAGCAATCAAATCTGAAATTGTGTGCTTTACAGTTTTGAAGCTGGTGTTCTCTTAGCTGTGATCATTAATTTCATATGCTCCAGTTATACTACTTGTTCATATCAGACTGCATGCTGGATGAATTTCACCAGATAGGGGTCTCCTTAGTAAGGTCACAAAGGGAGAGTGAGAATGTTATGTGAGCTGAAATGAAGACAGAATACATAGTACAGGGCAGACAGAGGCTGTGTCCCACCAGGCTTGCTGGATACCACATGAGAATGTCTGCATTTTGAGAATATCTCCTTAGAAAAATATTCCTTCTTTCTGGCAAAGTAGGTTACTGTAAATTTCATAAGTAATGAAAGAATAATACAAATATATAGATAGTCTTAGACTTCAGAGAATTTAAAAGCAAGGGTATTAAAAAGACCTATGATAGCCAGGCATGGTGGCACATGCCTATAATCCCAGCAATCAAGGGAGGCTAAAGTAGGAGGAATGTCATGAGTTTGAGGCAATCCTGGGCTACATAGTGAGTTCAAGGCCAGCCTCAATGACATAGAGAGACCCTGTCTCAAAAAAAAAAAAAATAAATAAAAGACCTACAAAGAAGTCCAGCTTAAATATGGACAGAGACATCCCATGAATGAAATATATTATAAATGTATCACGTTGAAGCTATACTTTTGAGAAAGTGAAAAAGAACAAAGAAACAAACCAAAAATACATTTTTTTCCTCCTTCCCGTTACTTTCCCCTACCTTAGCAGCAATACCAGAAAACATTTCAAAAGGACGAGCTACAAGACAGTCCTATCCTCTTTTTCTCCTCCCTCTTTCTTCCCTTTTGGATCTCTCAAAGAATCAGTATCCACAAACAAACAACCTAGAAGAGAATTCTGTGGGAGTCTCTGATTTGATCTTTGGATATGTAGTATGTGAAAGCATTTTATTTTTCCCTAACTCAGAGTGTTGGGATGGCAGCAGACAGGAAGTGAGAGGAATTCTAAGATACTAGGAAAGATAAATACCATCGCCTTGTCCCCTTTAGACTGTAGTCAAAGATCTGCCAGTAGGACTCCATCACAAACATATCTGAATGAAGAGCAGGGCTCCAGGGAATCCTCAATGTCCCTAAAAGACACAGGGAGTGCACTTTCTAAGGGCCCCAAATAGAAAAGGAGAGAAGAGAGAAGAGAGGAAGAGAATGGAAAGTGGAGCCGAGGAGACGCAAGCCAGAGCAACTTGTGGCTGGCAATTATTCATTTTTTTCCAGTCTACCTGGATCTCAATGGTCCTAACTGTCTAATGAAGGAGGTTACTCAGCCCCTCGCTAGATGTCTCTTCCAATTTTAACAACAGCAAGAATCAAGATACTGTACTTGTTGTCATGATTAGAAAAAAAAAAATGGAAAGCTTAGTTGACTCAACTAGTTGAGTCAATTAGTGTTATGAGTCTTTTGTATCGATTTAAGAAAAAAAAATAGCCCTTTCTTGTTCAGTCTGGTGCAATGAAGGAGAGAGTCTGGTTTTCTGAGTTAGGAAAATTTTGTTTCTAATTTATCAGCTGTGTGAGCTGGAGCAAGTTTTTGCTCTAATGTAAGTTCCATGAACTAGGATTCACTGATGAATCAGCACACAGTAGACAGTCTGTAAGTACTTGTGGAGTGGATAAAGACATTTACTTTTTTTTTTTTTTTTTGGTACCGGGGATCAAACTTAGGTCTTTGCGCTTGCGAGGCAGGTGGTGGAACCACTGAGCTAAATCCCCGGCAAGTCATTTATATTTTTTGAGCCTTCATTTGTTCATATTAAAGAAGGAAATGTAATACCTCAAAGGGTTGTCATGAAAATGATGAATGTTGTTATAAAATACCTGACCAGAGAAGACGGTCTGGGTAGAGAGAACCTTGGAATAACTTCAGTTGTAATCTTGCCGCTAGGCATGGTTTGTTCTTGACTTCCTTTTTCTCTTTCAAGTTTTGTATTGTAACTTGCTTTTACCAATTTTCTCATGAACCTTTTATCCCTCTGTCCTAGCACCACCTTTAAAGAGATTTTTGAGCTATTGAAGAAGGCAAGCAATTCTAAATTAAAAACTATAGCACCAAAGCAGAATCCTGCCACACATGTTACCACTGGCCAACCTCTTACTGATGTACTATAAGAAAATTTACATACAAAAATAGTGTGTTGTTTTTTGGGGGGACTTTTACCCATCTAAAGAAATGGTTCTGAACAAACAAGCTTCCCTAGTTGGGTCCTTTTCTCTCCCTAGTCAATTTCTGTTTTCTGGCCACCCTAAGCTGTTCTTAGTTCTTGAGTAAATCACATTCTTCTGGACCTCTATCATTCCTGAGTTTGTTTCCTCTGCCTATACTTCCTATCATCCTATCCTGTCCTTTAGGTCTTATTTTTTAATATTTTTGCAGTGCCAGGGATTGAAACCAGGGTCTCACTCATGCCAGGCAAGTGTTCCACCAGTAAGCTACATCCCCAGTCTTTCATAGTATGATCCCATACCTCTCTGTGCTTCCTCTTTCATCACACTAATCACACCCACTATTATTTCATGACTATCTTCCCTCTGCTATGAGCCTCATGATGGCAGAATCTGCTTTGTTCATCATCCTGTCCTCAGTGCATGGCATAAAGTAAATGCTGTGAGATTTTTGTTGAATTGAAAGTGAACAAACTAAATGATTTCACGTTGGAAGGGATCTCAAAGGTATAGTGGTCATATTTTCTCAAACAAAAGGCAAAAATTATTACCTGGTAAAGAATTTTGTTTTCAATTTGTTAAATTGTTTATATGAAAATTCTAATAAAATGGAAAATTCAAGGATACTTAGTTGTATATGTAATGATTTGCCTTTATGAAAAATATTAAAACTATTTTACATTATGATGATCAATAAATGCCTTATATGAATGCTTCTTATACATACAATAATCTTAAAGTTTTATACAACAAAAGCCTATATAGTGGGTTGATGTTTTTGAAACATTAACTAAGATATTTTTATTCTGGTTCCTGCTTCTACATTGTCTCACAACCCTTGATTCTAGAGCCAGACACTCTAGGTTCAAATCCATTCTTTATCACTTAATTATGATTGATTTTGAGCAAATTACTTAAACTCTCTATGCCACATTTTCATTATTTATAAACTGGGGTAATGATGGTACCTCTGTAATAGGATTATTCTGAAAATTTACTGAGATAATACATATAAAATTGTCAAAATGGTGCTTGGCACATAGCTCTCAGTAAATGCTATCTTACTACTACTACTGTGTGTTTGTGTGAGAGAGTGAGAGAGAGAGAAAGAGAGAGAGACAAACACACACAGAGAGAGAGAGAAGCAGGGACAGCTGAAAACAAAATTAGTCATTGCCTATCTTTGCATTTTAAAACATATTTAAAAGCCTGTAATAGGGTAACATCAGTAAAAATGGTGGAATAAGGACTATGAGAATTCTTCCCTCCATGAAAGCAAGAAAACTGAAAAAGAGTGTCAGAATAAACCTTTTTTTGGAACTCTGGAAATAAATCAAAAGGTTGCAGTAATCCAGGTAGCATTTATTCAAGAAGACAGGGGATTCTCAATAAGAATAGTGAGCTTTGTAGCATTTTAATGTGCTCTATTTCTACCCTACACTAGTCTACTTCTAAATAGCTTGAAAATCAACAGCTCGCAATCACAATGAACATCAGAAACCTGGTAGCCATCATCAGAGCAGGCAGCTTAGGATTGTCGCTTTTTCCAAGCTTTATTTCCAGAGAATTTTCTTTATCTGACCTGTCTGTGGCCCCCTGGAAGACCTATTTACAAGACTGTCATTATTTAACCCAAGTTGGAGTGCATCCAGTGTTATCCAGTGAAAGACCTTTTCCCCTGAGATGGTGTCTGTTGAAAATATTTACAGGTAAACATTTAACCTTGTGGCTGCCTGAGGTGGTGGGTTATAGTTGGAACAAACACTAGGCTAGCCAAAAACTTAACAAAAAGAACTGAGGGGTAAGAAGCTATTAGGGACTTAGAAAACCCTAACATATTCCTGGAAATTTATAAGGCCATGTGCATGTGCGGTGCTATGTGTACTATGCTCAGGAAAGACCTGGAAAAGCCATGAGCGCTCATTGCTGATTGCCATTGAGATTCTTCTCCAGATAGTGAAGGTGAAGTTATTGGCTGGCTGGCTAACTGCCCCCACTGCCACCACCATGCACATAGAGTGCCTTAACAGACTAGGAGTCTAACTGGTTCCAGAAGTTTCCAACTACTAGATGACCACTAAACTAATTGATCAGATGGTGCCTCTCTTTAATAGGATTATTCTGAAGATTTACTGAGATAATATGTATAAAATTGTTAAAATGGTGCTTGACACACAGCTCTCAATAAATGCTATCATCACTACCACTATGTGTAATTCTAGAGCTAGACTGTCTGGGCTCAAAACCATTCTCTACCACTTAGTTATGATTGTTTTTAAGCAAATTACTTAAACTCTCTATCCCAAATTTTCAGTATGTGTAAACTACACATTATTTGTAAGCTACAGGAGGAAATACAGATTTATCTAAATTGGTTCAGAGTTATCATTAAACAAACAATAGTAAATTAACGATAAAGGGAAAGAACTTAATGTTCAGGGTTACCACGTTTTTATCTTTTATTTTATTTATATTTTATATCTGTTTTCAACAAAATTTCCAGACTTTCAAGCAAAGAAGAAAGTATTGTCCACACATAAGAAGAAAAATCAATAGAAAATCTCCCCAAAGATGCTCAGCTATTGTGTTTGCTAGATAAAAACTTTAAATCAGCTAATTTAAAGTGTAATCAAAGAACTAAAAAAAAAAGTAACATGATATTTCACCAAGTAGAGAAATCAAGAAAGAGACAGAGAGTTATAGCTGATGAAAAATTCACTAAAGGAACTCAAAAGCAGATTTGAGTAGGTGGAAGAAAGAATCAGCAAATGTGAAGATAAGTCAATTGAAGTTATCTTGTTTAATAAACAGAAAAAATGAAGAAAAATGAATAGAGTCTTAGAGACCCATAGGATAAGATCATGCATACTAATACACACATATTAGTGGAAGTTCCAGAAGGAGTTCCATATTCTGGAAGTTCCATATTCTGGAAGTTCCAGAAGGAGAGGACAAACAGAAATTAGCAAAAAGAATACTTGATAATGTGTTAACACTCTCCAGATTTGATGAAAATTCTGCAATATATATAATAGCCTTCGAGCCAGAGAGCTTTCAGCTTGCAAGAGCCACAATGACTCTACTATGATTTAAGGAATACCATTTACACATGATGTAGATGCCACACATAATGATGTCAGGTGCTGAGAGAGAGAGAGAGAGAGAGACAGACAGGTAGAGAGAGACAGAAAGAGAGAGAGAGAGAAAGAGAGAACAAGAACACAAGTTCTCTTTCTGGGCTAGCAAGAGGAGCTCAAAGTATTTGAAAAAGAAATTTAGACTTGTGATGTCCTTACCCCTCCTCCCTCAAGAACAAAACTCTGATTGGGCAGGGCTAGAAAACTCAGAGAAGTGTGGGAATTCCTCAATTCATCTGTAGCATAAGAGTGCCCTGGGCCATTCTAGGAGTCTCAGTAAAGAAGAAAAGAAAGTGCAATATGTTTAGGTGGAGAGGGTGTGACAAATTGACTTGCTCATCCTCTTCAACACCTAAAGTATCCCTCAATCCATGTGGTTAGGAAGGATTTGAAAATATTTTTCCTGCTTCAATGGGACCCAGAATGAGTAGATTTTTCTATCATAGGATCATTGTGTCATGGAACAAGGGGACCCCAGGTCTTGGGAAAACAGTCCAGCAAAGGATGTGTGAGACATGTGGTTGAATGGTGAAGATCAGCAGTGATATTGGGGGACAGTGCAGATGAGATCACCAGGCTTCCAGGCAGTCTTAGAGCACCAAAGCACCAACAGGCACACGTTATCTAAGCTTGACCATTGGCCACCACTACAGTGGAGACAGAGGCTGCTGCTCAAGACTAGGTGAAACAAACTTCAAGAAAATCGGTGCGGTAAATCCAGATATAAGACAGGGACCAATATCTATCCCCTGATGCTAGGATGATATGTAATTCCCTCTGGAATTTAGATTATTCAGAGAAGATGAGGAAAAAGAAAGGAAAAAGGAACTTATAGGTGACTTGGGTCCCTAGAATTGGCACAATTAAATTTCCTATCAGAAGAAATGGGAATGGGAGAGTTTAAGTTAATTTTAGTCACAAATTAAATTATATCCTTGCACTTCTGGACTATTGCATTGTGAAAATATATTCTTGCTGCACCTATTTAGATTATTTCTGATTTAACTCAAAATTATACTTATTCTGCATTACATATGCATGTAACTGGATAAATTAAATTCTCTGCAAAGAAAAAGAGGAATATTCTTGAATAATGTGGGAGAGTCCACCCACTATTCCACTCAATGAGCATATGTCTCTGAGTAAATGAGAGCTGAGACATGTGGATAGGCATGTCTCTAGTCCTGCTCAGTACCTGAGGACTTCTCAGAGAGTGAAAAAAAAAATCTTAGCAAACTAAGCATGATTCTATTGCTGAAGACAATTCATTTTTACAACCCCAAATTCAGATAGGTTATTCCATTTGGTGCTCAATAGAAAAGTCAGCAATCTTTCTAACAGCAGAGCAAAAACTGTCTCTTATAGAATTTACTGAGAGAGGGTAATATTCTCCAATGTGGAGTCTTCCTAATGGATCATCAGGAGTGATTTTCCTATGCAGTTTTCTCTGTACTTCAATCTAACCTGAAAGTAAGACTTCACTGTACATTCAAATATTTTGGATGAATATCTAGAAAGCACCTATAGACACATTGCCTTTAAAGATCTGAGAGTGGCTTTGTGTTTGTGGATTAATTCTCTCGTAACTTCGCAGATCAAGTTAAATTAATGTTTACTTTTCTCAAAATGTTGGGATGATTGCTCTAAATTGAGTTCAAATGTGGTAGCCCAATACATTCTTTTAACAAAGTACTAATGTTTGAGGAAAAAGATTGCCTTGTGCATTTAGTTTCATATATACTGGGGTCTCTCAAAGACTAAGAAACATTTGGCGCCAACTGAAATTCTATGCTGAGTTAAAGCATTCAGCTAGCTCAGCACAGTTGCCAAAGCTTTGGGCAGGGACCCTGAAATAGAAGCCTTGGTGGTGGAGGAGGCAGGGGTTGGGGGTTAGTGGAACCCTGCTTCTAGGCCTTAACAGACTTTATATCTGGGCATATTTTCCTCTTCTATTGGTCAAAATTTCAAGAAGGGGAATTTTTTCTTTGCCATTTAGGAACCACCTTTGTTTTAAAATGAACTTTTATTTCTTAAAAAGTAAATACATATACATGGTTTTAAAAGTACTATATTATTACTATGTCCATCTCCTAATGCTCTTGTCTATGAGGTTAAAAACTTACATTTTGAAACATTTTCTAAAAGAGCCAAAAGAAACTAGTGATTGTTTTGGGTATTTATTTGCATGTTTCTAAATAATACATTGCAATTACTTTCTTTTCAGTTTTAGATATTATCTACAGACTTCCTACTATGAAAGATGAAGATTTGGTTTTCTTAACCACACACTCCATCCCAATACACAAGTGGTACCTATGGATAACTACACTGTGAATGCGGGGCTGCCACATAGAAGCTGTGGCCATAGGGCAAAGAATGTAGCTGTTGTCAAAACGCCACAGTGTGGAGGTTGTGAAGGATTAGACTTAGACTGCTTGTTTGCCTGCACAAGTGTCCAGAGATCTAAGGGTGTTACTCCTTAATCTTAGAGTAGTTCTAGGCCAGGAATCAGAAACTAAGATTAAGCACTATCAGAAGAAGACCGTGCAGCTAGTCAAAACTTGGAGGAACTAATTACCAAAGAAGTGGCTAGAGTGAGAGTTGAGGCCAAAAGGATGTAAAGTATGCACAAGAATTATTCAGAGCTATTACACTTGATAACTCCAACCCAGGCTGATTCAGACCAAAAGTACTTGTGTGCACAAGAATGCTGAATCCTGGAAGTTAGCCTTTTGTGCCCCAAAGAAGCAGTTCTGACATCTAATTAAACAAAGCTAATTGGAAATGTGTTTTACTCTTCTCCCTGCCAAAATTCCACAAAATGAAAGTAAAAGAATAAAAAAGGCCCCAAGAAATGAAAAAAATAAGAGATAAAAATGAAAGCAGACAAAAGAGGTTAACACAAATTTTGGAAGCTAGGCTTACAGATGGATGAGTAGTAACAGATTTAGCACAATGGAGAAACTAAACTTTCAGGAGAGGCAGAGAATAATAAGATTCATGGCTAGCCTTAGAGATTAAAGACACATGGGAATGCTGAAGGCAAGCAGAGAGGGGAGTTAAGAACAGGTTCACTGCCTAAGTCCGTGCACTCAGAGCACCTCATTTCCTCTGCCCAATTGTTTCCCTTCTCCCTGTGCAATCAAAAAGTAGTCTTAGCCTACTCAGGCAGAAGACATGTCTTTACTTTCTGGAGGAGTTGGACCAGACAAATACAAAGAGTCAAACTGATTGAATAACCCAAATGCTAAATATTGAAGAGAAATTTTTCATTTCTGCCAGCAAGTTTTGGGATGAATTATTAACAGGTAACTGTCAAAGAAAGACTTGGCTGCAAAAGAATTTAGAAAAGAAAAAATTCACTTGGAAAGAATAGGAGGAAGTCAGATCCAGGACCAACTCACCAAAACAAAAACAAAATTTTTAAAGAAAAAGAAACCCCACAAAGTACCAAGCTACCAAATTTATATTGTTTATGATGTAAACATGTGAGGGAGTGAATTTTGAGGGACTTGGACATGAACAGAATATGTCTGGCTAAGGGATAGTTTACAGGAGGCTTATAACCTTTGGAGTTCAAGGTTAGATGAAGGACATGTAAAGCCATCCAATTCAATTAGTCTGTTAGATGCCTCCTTGAACCAAAGCTGAATATAATAATGAACTAAACTAAGCAAAGCAAAGATACTAAACTATCTTGGCAGAACTCTGAGAACTGGATCAGAAAGTTGGGAAAACTCTGAACACCCACCATCTGTTTATATTGCCTGGAGAGTCTTGAAAAGATTCCCTTTATTAAAATGATAAGGAGTCCATCGGTGTCAGGGTGCCCATCTTTGAGACACTCAATTGCGGTCTTCCTTGTAGGCCACTGTCATGGTTAATATTGACTGTCAATTTGATTGGCTTGAGAGAGATGCCTAGGGGATTTGTAGAGCACACTTTTGCATGTGTCTGGGTGGGTTGTGGGCCCCTGACCTTGAGAACTATATCTGGTCCCTGGCCTCTTCCTCTTTGGCTCTTCTCCTGCTGTGTGCTTCCCAGATGCCATGAATCGAGCAGCTTTCCTTTGCCATACTCTTTGGCAATGATGTTTCTACCTTGTAGCCTGCAGACCATGGACTGAAACCGGGAGCCAAATCAAACCTGTCTTTTAAGCTGTATGAGCCAGTTATTTTGTCTCAGCAAAAGAAAACTGACTAAAATAGTCACATTGTGATAGAATTATATGTTAAGCTATCAATGGGGGATGATGGCATTCCATGGTGACGGAGGTCAGATGTTGGTAGTTAGCTGTCAGAGGGGAAAGAGCACTTACTTATCAAAGGAAAGCAAGAAAGTGGTGATAGTCAGGGTGCCTTAACCTGCAGATAACTGTAGTGATAGCATAATAGATCACAGTGTCCTAAGGGATAAGATAGCTAATTAGGATGTTATTCAACTTTCTAGTAAAAAAAAGAATTTAGAGCTGAGAAGGAGCTGATAACTAGAAGGTTGATGTTTAGACACTGCAAAATAAAATTTTGGTATCTCACAAAGCTTCTAGATTGAAGTCAATTCAGACGTCCACATTCCTTTGTTTGAAGAAGAGGATAGGTCTTTTTGAGGAATGATCATAAAATGTGTCAATATTGTATAGATAAACACTTCCCCCTTCTTCTTTTGAGAGGCTTATAGGCATTTGTCAAGGTAAGTACACTGGGAAAAATGAATACTCAGATTCAAACATTTTAAGATATGAGATCAGGTTGACCCTTTTACCAGGGAACCCAAAACTTACAAATTTCTGATAGAGTGGTTGCTTTTGGAGGCCATGTGTTAAGTGGAATTCTGGTCCAAATCTATTTCCCAGATGGTGGAGTGAATCTGTGAACCAATCTTCTTTATATTTCCCAGCCCACAAGGGTATAATAGATATACCTAACACTGGTGGAACATTCATATTTGTTCCCTGTCCATTAGAATAAGGGTTATTAAGCAGCAAAGACCTAGTGGAAGCTTCTGAAACTCCTCCTCCCTACTGTTTTGCCCTCTGAGTCAAGATAATAAAGCAGAAGCATACTGCATGCCAGGAGGAATTGCAAAGATTGGCATAACTATGAAGGACTTCAAAGGTAGACTTGTGGTTCCCATCATTTTCCCTTTCATTTTGCCTACTTAGTTTCTGCAAAATCTGGATGGATCATGGCAGATTGTAGAATCCCATAGACTTAATTAGGTATTTTTCCCTTTTATTTGTGTTGTCTTCCCTGGTTGAAATCAACACAGTCACTAACATTTGATAAGCAGGTATTTATCTGATGAATCCATACATCTCAATCCATTCAAAGAGAGGATCAAAAGTAATTCATCTTCACATGAGAAGGTGAACTAGTACACATCAATGCTCTTTCCCTAAGACTGTTGATGCTCTTGCTTTCTATCACAGGGGGTTTCAATCGTGTCAAAAGTCATTAGATCACCACATGACATCTTGCTAAATGGACTTGGTAAGCAAAAAAATGGCACATACTCATATGGCTTAGTAAAAGCATGTAAGCCAAAGATAAAATCCAATGAGGATTCAGAGGTGTGCCACAATGTTGAATTTTTTTTAAGGGAAACCAAGGTCTGGAGTATGCCAAGACATCCCTTCTAAGACAAAAAACCTAAGAATTTGTATCTCATACTTCCTACCAGTAAGAATGAGACACAGGGCTTGTCTTTCTAGCAGCTCTTCCCTTTGGTGACAAGAGATGAGAGCATGCTTAGAAGTTATCTCAGTGGCCTCTGGCTTTCAAAGCAGGCTTTGATTTGGGAGTTGGTTGTCCTGAGTCCATCATTTTCTTTTTTCAAGACTTCCAATTCTGTGAATAGTAGTAAGGTGGTTCCACAATTTTTAGTTGTTATCGATCTCATACTTGCAGGCACCATTGCATATCAGAGCCATTGCATATCCCATTTCCTCATTTTCCAACTCCACCTAATAGCAATTAAATGCCAAAGAAAGTCTTAGTACTTGTGATGTCACTGCATGCAAGGCATTTCTACTCCATTTACTACCAATAATGGGAACCATATTGCTTTCAGGTCAGTGAGTGACTTAGCACCAAAATCTTATCCCAAGGGCGTCTTTTTTAGGGCACCCTTAGTACCAACTCTCTGTGTAACAGAAAGCGGAAATGATCCCCAATGATTATTGCTTTTGCAAACACTTTTAGTGTAGCTGGAACTTGTGAGTATGTTACATTGTGTGGCCAATAGGATTCTGAAAATGGAATTGAGATTCTGAATCACTTGATCTTAGGATAGGTAGGCCTGTGCTAATCATATGATTTATTTAAAGCTGGGTCTAGCGGTCAGAAACAGAGAGGCCAGAGGGATTTGAAGCACAAGATGGTTCAGTGTGCCATTGTTGGCTATGAAGATGCACTGAGCTGTGTGTTAAAGAGTGCTGATGGCCCCTAAGAGTGGAGAACAGCCTCCAGCTGATAGCAAGCAAAGAAAGGGGAACCTCAGTCTGAGCACTGAGTCCTCAGTTATGAGCACTGAGTTCTGATACAGCCAACTGGGTTTGGAATAGAATTCCAAGCTCCTGATGAGAAAACTACTCATAATAAAACTACTCATAAACTACTCATAATAGCCTATACCATAATTTCTTTCTTGTGAGAATCTGAGCTATAAACTCAACTACACTAGGGTGGACTTCTGACTTATAAAATGATGACCTGAGAAATAGGTATTTAAGCTATGAATTTTGTGCTAATTTATTGCACAGCAACAGAAAAAAAATACATTTTGAGTTTGTGTTGCTTAAAAATCAGAGCCCGAGGTCAAGCTTCTGTGTCCTACCTTATTAGGAAGGCAGTTCTTTAGTAGAGTGCAGGTGGAGAGGGGAAAACAAGGAGGGGAGGGCAGTATGAAGGGGCTTATTAAGAGCAACAGATTTTTTTCAAATTGGGGAGCTGTTTATTGGGAGATATATGAGTGATTGCTTCTCAGGAGAGTCCTCCACCTGAGAAAGGGAGAATTATTTGTTGGCTCCTGTCTCCCCTTAGTCCAAGATCTCCCTACTGGATGTAATTCCTCTACGCTTCCTGAAAGTGCACCAAGTGTGTCCTGGGAGTCTCACTCCAGCATCAAGAGGAAAGCCACAGGACAGGAGGTGAGAGGTGTACCTGCAGTGAGATGTTATTAGTATGTACAGAGTTGGCTGCCATAGTATTGACTGAGCTGAAACAAGGGATTAAAGGCCACAAAGAAAGAGAAGACAGAGAGGATTTAAGAGGTGACTGGTACAGTAGAAATGGCCTCTTGGTGTTCCTCTCTGTGTGCAGAAAATGGAAGAATGGTTAAAATTTTATTGTATTTTGTTTTGACCTACTACTTTCTTTGACAGAGGTCACTAACTGCAGTTGCAAAATCCATCATAATATTTTCTGTAAACAGGATATCTGACCCTGCTAGAGCATCTCCATAAAGATTGCTCTGGGATTCTCTGGGGGTAACTTCAATGTCCCAGAGCAAACACTTCACTCTCAACTTTTTTCAAAGAGAGCATAACAGTTTTCTCTCAGAATTTTAATTTTTCTCCAAATCCAGTCTCATGATTTCCTATTTCCTACAGTGTTTGAGTTGGAGAGTGTCTGAAGAGCTAGCTACAACCCTTTGATCTATAAGAAGTAAACACAGATTTATAATATCAACCCTTCTGAAGTTCAAATTACACTGGCTTCTGCCTGCACTTGCTTTGAAGAGTTTCTGTTTTCTCTCTTAATCTCTGTGCCCAGGGATTGCATAAACTTTCTTCTTGTGGTTATTATTATTGTTACAGAGAAAAGTTTTTCCACAAGCCTCTCAGTAGATTTCTCCCTATGTTCTAAAAGGTAAAGAGGATCACCTTTTAACCCTTTGCTGCTAGAAAGGCTGGGAAAGCCAGCACCCAGAATTTCCACAGGTAGCTTCTGACAACAGTGAAAAAGGGCAGAAAAATGGATGTTGGGAGAGCTACCTATCAAATCTTCTTCCTGTTTTCTTCATCTAGATCAGCACAATCTCTCTGAGACTTTACCCTAGATTATCTGACCAGAAATGGAGACAGTGAAGCTTCTCAGCCACACATTTACAGGCCATTTATGGGACAGATGATTTCTACACATGGGTCATCTATCTATTATGTGTTGACTCTTTCTAGAGTCACCTCAGAAGGTGACCTTACTATTTAGTACGGGGCGATTATTTCTCTCCACCATTCACTGATTTAGTCTCATGGTGTTTGGTTTACACAATTTAGAAATAGTTTTTGAGTTTTTATTGTGTTTTGAATCTGAATCTTTACAGCTATATATTTATTACTTGTTTGATTGCTGAAAAATTTGAGCTTGCAACTGCCAGGAAAGAAATCAACTGAAAATTTATTAGGTAAATTGCACTCAAAGCAATACAGATTAATTTTCCAGAATAGAGAAATTACTCCTTTAAACACCACACATTTCTAATTTTACTTATTTTGAATAGAACTTTTCAATTCAAAGGTACATAGGTCGGATGAATGTACTTTAAACAAATCTCTGCAGTTGCAATAGGGAGTATCAGCATAACCACCTGCTATTTCCCTTCTATATGGGGAGGTTTTCAAGATTATTGAAGTAAGACAGATCTACTCTAATTTCCACTTCTTCAGCTGGCTTGGCCTCTATTGTCTCCTATTCCACTTTTCCTTTGTGTCTGCTTCAGCTTCAGAAAAAGGATCAGTAAGTTTGAAAGAATTTTGTCTAAAATAAAAGTAAGTGATACATGACTTATAGATTCTTTTAAGTTTTCCATCAGCTTCTGCCTAGGACAGCTGCTTAAAGATCTAAAAAAAAGTTTAGCTCTTTGACTAAATGTCAAAAGAAGAGAAGAAGAGGCAAGAAAAGGAGTGAAAGGATGTCTCGGAGGAAGAAGGGAGTAAAAGCATTTTTGTAGAACAACCCCAATAGGAAAATATTTCCTCACTGGAGTTGGGTGGAGTGAGAATATTCTCCTTGCTATTTACCTTTCTGTGTAGGAGAACTTCTGTTAGGTTTATATTCTTGGCCTCTTGGCACATCTAGGAGGAAAAACTGAGTATGCCTTAGATAGCCTCTTCTTTTCTATTTTAAAGACCCTCTTACCTATTTTATTCCCTGTCATGCTTTGAGATGTGCCTGAGTAAGTCAGAGAGAGCAAATGAAGACTACTGTGGTCATGCATCAAAGCTATGTTCTCTTATTCACTCTTTTGTCAGTAAGCAGATGGATTCTCTGATCCCCATCAGTCTGACCTCTGTCTATATCTCAGTTGATTCTTGAATTTGAAACCAATTTAAAATCTTAAAATCATTTAAAATCTCTCAATAGTCTGCTCTGACTATTCTTCCTCAGTTTTGGTGAGGTTCTTGTGGTGGATGACACCACAATTTTGGAGCACATGTAAGGAGACACTCAGGGTTCAAGTTTGTTCTTTTGTTGTTGTTGTTGTTGGTACCAGGGATTGAACTCGGAACCTTGCCCTTGCAAGGCAGGCACTGGAACCACTGAGCTAAATCTCCGGCTAGTTTGTTCTTTTTATAACCATCCACTCTCAAGGGAACTAACTGAAGTCCCAGGATAACCACATGAATCTGTTCTAAGGGTAGCACCTCAGAATTACTTTGCACTAAGCCTCAACTCTTACAGGTTCTGCCATGTCTCAACATCAGCACACTAGGGTCGAAACTCCTAACATGTGAACATTTGGAGTGTATTCTTAAACCATATCCTAACCATAGCACCAAAATATCTTGCTTTAACATACAATTACAGCAAATTTTACCCTTTATTGAGAAATTCACGTCAGGGACCATGTTAAAAACTTTAAGTGCATTATGTTGTTGACTCTACTCAGCAATCTTAAGAGGTAGGTACCATTACCATCCCAATTTACAGATGAAGAAATAGTTTTAGAAGGTTAGGAATTTCCCATGATTAGGATGCCAGAGGAATACAGGTTTTGAGCCCACTTTTTTTCTGACTCTTAGACCTGTGTTTAGCTGTCGGCATACAATGTCTCCCATAGCTATTCAAATAAAGTACTATGAAGAGGAGGAGAAAAAGGAATTGTAGGAGAAGGAAAGAAAGTCCTATGAAAGGCAATATGAGATAATATGGGGTATTCACAGGCAAGGAAGTTTGTCTTCTGAAAAACGTAGGCCCAATTTGGTCCATTGGTATAAATATATTAGTCTGTATATTAGTTATTTCAGGGGTGCATAGTCCATGAGGAGAACTCGGCTTATACTCACCTTCAGAGAGAAGTTTAAATTTCAGAATAATATCTTTCCCTCCAACCCTCACATGTCTCTTTACTTTCCTTCCTCCTTTCTTCTTTTTCTTTTCTTCCTCCACAATCCTTGGTTTGTTGTTGGTTCTCAATAAGCAATGCTAATTCAGGCTGGTACTCCATGCACTGTTTAAAGAAATTTTAAACTTTTATTAGTGTATATTTTCAGTACATAATGATTACAATCATTGTAGGGAATTAGTACATGTACATAATGCATTTCAATTATTCTTTTCCTCCTTCCCCTATTCCCTTGTATTTTGCCAGCCTCAGATTCATTTATTTATTTTATAAGACCTTATAAAGTTAATTATCATATATACAGATTGAAAAACCAGACTAATACGCCAAAAACATATAAAACACATGAGACGATTGTATTAAGTCAAAGTGCACTTTTTTTTTTTTTGGTATTGGGGATCAAACTCGGAACCTTGCACTTGCGAGGCAGGCAGCGGGAACCACTGACCTAAATCCCCAGCCCAAGGTACACTTGTAGATACATTGTCCATGCTGGGTTACCGTAACTTTTTTCTCTTTCTTTTTTCCTATTATCTGACTTTTATTTATAAATTAAGTTTTTTATATATGAGAAAGCACATGATATTTAAGTTTGTGTGTCTGATTTACTTTACTTAACATTATGATCTCAAGTGCATCCGTTTTCCTACAAATGCCTCAAGTTTATTCTTCTTTACAACAGAGTAGGACTCCACATATACCACATTTTTTATATATTCATCTGTTGATGGATATATAGGCTGTTTTCAAGATTTAGCTATTATGGGGCTGGGGATTTAGCTCACTGGCTAAATCCCTGAGTTTGATCCCCGGTACCGAGAAAAAAAAAAGATTTAGCTATTATGAATTGGGCTGCTATAAACATGGGTATGGATACATCACTGTGGTATGATATCTTTAACTCTTTTGGAAAGATGCTTAGAAGGGGAATAGTTGGGTCAAATGGCATTTCTATTTTTAGGTTTTTGAGAAATCTCCATACTGATTTCTATAGTGGTTCTATCAGTTTACAGTCCCATCAACAATGAAAACAGGTTTCTCTCTCCTGGTAGCCTTGCCAGGGTTTGCTATTGGTTGATTTAAAATCTTATTATGTTGAAGTTTCTCCATTTGAAAATGTAGGAAGATTGTTAATATTGGTTTCCTTATCTGGGTGTGAGTTAAAATTAATTATATACATTTTGTTGTATACTTTGAAGGTACACGATTGGGTGCTAAGCTCTTTATTTGTACAGATTTTTAGTATTTCTGTACCATATGCAAATTCCTTTTTTCCAATACTGGGCTAGAACTCAGGACCTTGTGCTTTCAAGGCAGGCACATTGCCAAGGAGCTGTATCCTTGGCTCCTATATGCACATTTTAATTGAAGGAACATTTTTATTTTATGAACAACTTCTTCATAATATCTTAGAACTAGTTGCATACTATTAAAAAATGGGAACTTCAAACTAATCTCAACTTTAATTTTCCTTTCCCACAATTGTAAAATGTGGGACATTTGTAATGATCTTTGCTGAGTCAGTCTCCTTGGGGGAGGGATAAGTTTCATCACTTCAAAACATCCTAGCAAAACTCTAGCTCATTCACTTGTGCTAACTTGCAAAGCAGGGTTGTTCCCAAGCAGCTTGGAGGCTAACATAGGCACAGGCAGAGGGGTTACGACACAGGGAAGTGCTAACTGGAGGCTACCAAAGACAGACAAAGTGGGAAAACGACACTGCAATTCCTATACCTTGGGCAAATCCAGCAGGTGAGAGGGAATAATAAGAAAGGTAGAGTCCTCTCCAGGTAAAGGCTAAAAGTGAGAGGAGAAACAGAAAGGAAGAAGTGGGGCTGGGAGAATTGATTTACAAAGATTTGTATTCCTGCCTGGATTCTTGTTTTCCTACATGTTGCTTTGTTGAATAAAGTAAGTATTTCAATAGTTGACCCAGGGCTGGAGCATCACTCAGGGCAGCATGAATCAATAAGGAAGGAGGTGGAGGCAGAGAAGTTACACCTTCCTGCTGGGTTTGATGGGTTACATGCAGGCTGCTCTATGACTTATTTAACAAGTTTTTGATTAGTGTAGAGAGGTCCAATGAAAAATGATGAATCACTCCTGGGAGCTGTGGCAAAGATCATCTTTGTGACAGTGGGGAACCTGGGAAATACAATAGCCTGAGCCAGAGAAAATTACAGCAAGTTTGGCTCTCACCACCCCCCACCCCCACGCTTTTGTTTTTCTGTTGTGCTGTTTGGATTTCTGCTAATGTCAACAAACTGTTAGTCTGCACCTTTGTTAACCTTTATCCTAACCTTCAAGGCTTTGGGTTCTGCTAATTTCTCCAAACCCTAGAGGCAAAGATACAAAATTCCTCTAGAATTCTCAAATACTTTTTCGTTTCTCTAAAATATTTGAATGCAACTGAGTAGTTGCCCAGTCGCTTTCTGCTAAAAATCTCTCATAGCCATCTCCACCTCCTCACTCTTCCACCCTTTCCTTACATACAAGTTTAACTCTCTGGGTCAGAACTTATTTAGATTTATTTGCTCAAAGTAATAGCATTTGATTAGTAGTTTGTTCCAGCTTTTTGAGGATCTACTAATATGTTGTGGGAGATCTCAAATTCAAGAGACTCATTTTAGTGAGTGTCAGATATGAACTAATCTGTTGTTATTATATTAGTCTTTCTTCTCTAAGAGTTAATTTGTTTTATAAGCACATTCCTCTTTATCAAGAAAGGAAAACAGATAAAGTTTGTTGTTTTTTTTTTACATTCTCAATAAACTGGGAGACCTTGGACTTTGGGTTCCTTCTAAATTTTTTATCATCGTAACTTGCATACTAACTGAAAGAGTTGTCTTTCAAAATTATTTTTTAATCATTAGAACATGAGAAGGAATTAAAAAATTAAAGACAGAATAAATGCCTAATACCAATAAGGAAGAGCTCAACATGGCAGGGTTAGGATTGCTGTTGGGCTTGACCTGTGGGCAAGAGCTACAAATAGAAATATAGTGTGTGCTACATGCATAAGTTCAAATTACCCAGCAGCCACATTACTCAGGTGAATATAAATAGATGAAATTGATTTCATTAATATGTTATATTTAACTCAATATACCAAAAATATTTTCATTTCAACCTGGAATTAATATGAAAACTATTAATGAGATAGTTTTCATTGTTTTGGAGCTCTTTGAAATTTGATGTGTGTCTTCCATGTGCCACATAGTGTCAATTTGGACTAACTACATTCCAAGTCTCAACGTCCACAAATTGCTAGTGGCCTCCATATTGGACCCCCTAACTCTATGGTCACTTCTCCTCTGTGGTGTTCTCACCAGCTTTGCTTTGAAATTCAGAGGCTAGATCTTATTGGGGAAAACCAGGCTTCGCTTAGGGTATTTGAAAGCATGCTGTTGGTTTCCTTTTTAGCTTTAATCTTCTTTTCCTCTTGGCTCAGTCTACTTGGAATAATATCCTAAAAACTGATACTGGGTGAAGGGGTTTGGGGAAATTGGATTGTGCAGAGGGATCAAAGCCAGCTCCCTAAAATGGATGCCTCTCTCTTTAGACCTGACTTTGTTTCTCATGTGGGAGGTCCATCTGGTCTACTACAGAAAAAAAATGTTTATAAAGTAACAAAGTCTTTATTTTAATTTCTAGTCTGAACAGATGATTCAGTTTAGTTAATTAATAAATAATATCCTTTCACACTTTAATTTTCAAAACCAGCATGCTTTTTCCCCCCATAAAGTTGCACTTTACTGACAGCGACCATAGTGTAGAAGGTGGGCTTGTTTCCCTGAGAGCTGAGGGAATGGCCAAAAGCATGGAATGGAGCTGGGCCACAGGGTCTTCACCTTACCCAATTGTCCAGAGTTCAAAAGTTACCTTTCCAGTTCCCTTCCCTTTTCTTAATTTTACAGTTAAGGCAGACAGCTCCAAGTCTTTCTTCTTCTTCTTTTTTAACCTACCTTCTCAATAGGATGGCAGTCCTAAGCCTAATTATTCATGATCATTTCTTGTACTTCACTTAGAGTATAATCGCCATGACAGCTTTGTTGCAGGTGAATGAGCCTTTTGCTTAAAGTCAGAAGACCTAGGTTCTGTCACTTTTTACTTCATGACCCTGTGCAGGTTATTTGACCTCTGTAAGCTTTTGTTTCTACACGTGTAGAATAGCAGTATTATCTCACAGGGATGTTGGAAGGATTAAATGACATAATGGATAGGAGAAAAATTTTGGAATCTGTAAATCTTTGTATATACTTCAGTTGTGAGTAGTGCTCCAATGAAGCTCCAGGATATGTTCTTGCTGAATTCTCTGGCCATTCCAACCCTCCTTTTATAGTTTGTGGGGCTCTTAACCCTAAGTTACCCTAAGTCTCAGCTCTGCCAGGCTTGCCCACTCTCTTTCATACTGTCTGACCCCCAAATCCTGGATAAATGGACAGTAGGCCACATGATCACATACCTGGCCACACTGAGGCCTAGGGACAGACAACTAACCCAAGCTGAGTGATATAGATTTTCTCTACCCAGAAAGGTAAATTGGAATCAAAACAGCTAACTAACTAATTGCCTGAATTTAGATAGTTTAGGATAGCAGTTCTCAAAGTGTGGTCAATAGACCCCCTAGGAATTCCTGATCCTCTTTTGTGAGGTCCTCAAACTCAAAACCATTTCATAAGAGTGCCAAGAAGATATTTGCATCTTTTGTTTGTTTGTTTTTACTGTGCTTTTAAGCTGATGGAATAGCAGCAATAATGGCTAATAATGCTGACATTTTAGCAATATGAATAGCAAGGCAATAGTGCTCATTATAAGCCTTGTATTTCTCACTAATACACACTTACAAAAGAAAAAAAGCCAGTTTCACTTATGAAAAAAGTCCTGGAGAAGGCAGTGAAAATTATTAATTCTATTACCTCTTGGCCCTTGAGCACATGTCTTTCTAATAGCTTGTGTGATAAAATGGGATGTACGAATACAGCAGATCTACTGAATATTGGAGGTGGTTGTCTGAGGAAAACCACTTACATGGTTGCTAGAGTTGTGAACTAAACAAGTAGCTTTCTTTAAGGAGTCCCATTATTACTTGAAAGAACAAATTATGGTTTCTCATATCCAGCTACTTGGTAGGTATTTTCTTGAAAATGAATGAAGTGATCCTGTCACTTCAAGGAAAACAACCAATAGTACTTTTGCCAATGATCAAATTTGAGCTTCCAAATGAAATTCTTTTTGCAGCACTCAGAATTAAATCCAGGGGAATCATGATTGCTAGGAAAAAAGACTAGAACTTTGAAAAACTTGTATTTTCTTTTTTTGGTACCAGGGATCGAACTCGGATCCTTGTGCTTGCAGGGCAGGCAGTGGAACCACTAAAACTTGTATTTTCTACTGTGAGCTTGATAGCTTTGCAATATTTTTCTGATGGGATCAGTGATGATATAAAAAGTATTTATATGAAATATGTTAATACTAGGAAGTTATGACGCATAACTCAGTTCACTAATATTTTCCAAATGATAAATTAATGGGTAAAGGTGTACCAATATGTAAGATAGATTAATGGATTTTAATGTAACAGTAAGAAAAATTCATTTATAATTTCAGATTTCACACTGCAATCAAACTTTAAGAAACTACCATTTGTTGAGTTTTGATACATTGTAAAAAATCATTCAAACTTATCTGAAAAGCCTAAGAAAATACTCTATTTGAAAGCAACATGTCTCCATGAGACTGAATTTTCTTCATAAACTTTAATCAAAACAACAAATCACAACAAATTGCATGTGAAAGCAGATGTAGCAATTCAATTCTCTTCTACTAAGTAAGTCACTAAAGGGATTTGCAAAAATGTCAAAAATATCATTGTTGTCATTGCAATTTTTTTTTTTGAAAAACCAAAGAAATTGAATTTGGGCAGCTGTTTGGCTTAAGTATGGGCTATTGACTAGAAGAAACTCATACTTAGGGAGTGTGAGAGAAGACACAAAAGTACAGAGAGAAGTAGAGATGTGGGGGAGAATGTAAGATATGTGATACTTTATTTCCTGATGATTCTATACCTGGTTTTTATCTCTCTTGAGGCCTGGGTGTGCTATTCAATTTAGAATTCTAGGAGATTTCTGCCCCATCCCCCATCTCAGTTTTACTTAAAATAAGTTTAACTTATTCCTTAGCTTACTTATTCCTTATGTTATAGTTTAACAACAAAGTCTTGGAGAAGACAGTGAAAATTATTAGTTATAGTACCTCTTGGCCCTTGAGCACATGTCTTTTTAATAGCTTGTGTAATAAAATGGGGTGTATGAATATAGCAGATCTCCTGAATATTGGAGGTGGTTGTCTCTTTCTAATGTAATATATAGTTCACCTTCTTTTTTCTCCAATTGTTCCCAAATGTCTTTTAATAACTCTTTCCCTTAAATCAAATCAATAAGTAGTTATATTTGGTTTATAAAGGGCCCTTTATTATATTATATAGTATTTGGTTACTATGTTTCTTACTTTAAAAAAAATTAACATCTCCCCTCTTCATGCATTTATTTATTTTGCGGTACCAAGGATTGAACTCAGGACCTTGTGCTTGAGAGGCAGGTGACAGCACCACTCAGCTAAATCCCCAGCCCTTCATGTATTTATTAAAGTCAGCTCAATTGTTCTGTTTCCATAGTCTGGTCTTGGGTGATTCAACCTGTAGTTTATTTACCATGTTCCTCTAGCCCTAATATCCTGAAAATTGGCTAAGCCTGTAGGGTTGATTAGTTAGGTTCTGTTTTTCTGCCAAGAATATATCATAATTGTATAGCTTCAACAATACTATGCCAGGAGGCACATAGTATCCTGTTGTATTATACTCCCATAATCAATTTTCTTGCCTTCTCCTTTCAACTTGGTGTTTCTCAAGGGTAGAGACTCTATTGTTTTAGACCCATGGTGACTCTCTCATGTTCAATCCTCAGTAACTGAAGAGTGGGTGAGTAATTGCCTGAAAGGCTGAGGCAGGCTTCCCTAAGGAGGTTGGTACAGGCATTTGCTAGATAGAGATGGGGAAGACATCCCAAGGAGCAGGCTTGGGTGAATGCAGAAGGCTCTTGCTCAGGGACAAAGGAAACACAGTAAAGCAGTAGCATTCCTGTAAGTCCTGGTGGTTGTGTGAACAGGCAGTATATTTCATAAATGAATGCCAAGCTCACTCCTCTATTGTTTGGGTGAATTCCAGCCCCATTAGGAACTGGCCAACAAATTAGAAAAGCTCTGCATGCCTCAGTCAAGGGTTGTTGGAAAGCAGCCTTAGTAGCACTGGGTGCTAAGATGACTTCTCTCATAGGTATCATCAACTTCAATCATTTACTCATTAATGGAGAAAGAAGAGCAGGGACCTGCAGAAGGACAGTACTAGACTCAAGAACAGCTCTTACCCTAACTAGCTGGATGACTTTTGAGCCTCAGTTTCTTTATCTGTAAAGAAATGATAAAAACATTTACCTCAGAGACTGTGAACATTTGACACATTAAGCATCCATTATGGTAAGAAGTATTTTCTGCCTTCTTTTCTAAATAACATTTATTTATTTATATTACATTTTCTTTCACTTCTGGGGATCAAACCCAAGGCCTTGTGACTACTAACTCGGTAAGTGTCTAACATTGAGCCACCCCCTAGCCCCTTATAAGCATTTTTACAGGGACTTGTGACAACAAGGCAATGTGCCAGGCAGGTAGGAAAAATGATGAATCCAACACTCATAGATTGTGCACTCTGGGAGTGTTCAGCCAGATAACAGAAGTGATAAGGTAAATGGTAAGTGTACAAACGGTTATAACATGAAACAGTATGTGTAGTGTCGCACGAGAGAGCTAAAGATGCAAGGGCACAGCCATGTCTGGGCAGTGTGTGACTGTGTGTGGACTTGCCTGCCTGCAGTTGCCAGTGTCCCTTTCCAGATTAAAGCTTGTTCTGCTTCTTCTGTTTCAGATCCCCTAATTTGGATATTAAAATGAAACAGAAGGGACTTTGCTCCTTTCACATGGAAGGGGGCACTCTACCAAAATTACCCAACATCCTCCCTGTCCTAGGGTGATGATGCATTTGCTTCCCCCATCTTTGCTGGCCTCTCCCCCAGGGCCAATCTGCTTCTGGTGCAGTAGAACTGGCTTTAGATCAGCAGTGTTAATCTGATTTGTTTCATCTGTGGTGTGCTGGCGCTCAAAGCAATACTTTCCCTATCAGAAGCAAATACTCTGCAAGGATTTGTCTGTAGGCAGTGCTACAGCCTCCTCTTCTGGTACCAGGGAGACTGTTGCTTCTGTCAGGATTTCTGGCATCATCAAAGGTGAAGGAGAACAAGACCATCCACACTTGTCTGGACAAAGTGGGCCTTCCCGGCAGCCTCTGGTTGAGAATATACCACAGACCTGCCAGGAGGGGGCCACCGAATAGGTGGAAGGGTAGGCTTCTGGAAGGACAGATTTCTTTTTTGTGAAACATAACTCAATGCTCCATCTCCACTGCCTACATTATGCTCACACTTTGTCAATCTGACAGTCTGTGGGTTTGGGCTGGATTTGCAGCTTTATTAGGCATTGCAGCAACAGAACAGACTTTCTTTTTTTCTTTTTGGAAACCACAGTATCCCCTTGCTAGTGTTAAAACTATCAGAGTTTTCTTTTCTTTAAAACCCTCTGCTTTTCCTTTTTTTTTCTTGTAGGTTGCAAAATATGGTAAAGTAACTGAAAAGACCAGAGAATAAATGTGCAACATAATATAGGGAACACCTCAGTAACCATTACCTAAATTAAGAATAGACCATTTCTCCCTCCCAGAAATATCCCTTCTCCATAGACCCTTCCCTGGCCACACCATTCCCTCCTCCCTGATTTTAATGTCTTTGTTTCCTGGCTAGTCTTTATGCTTTGCCACCTAATTATTCATCTAGAAACACTATAAATTATTTTTTCAGGGCCAGGGATTTAGCTCAGTGGCACCATGCCTGCCTCACAAATGCAAGGTCCTGAATTCAATCCCTGGTACAAAAAAAGAAAATAGTTTTTCATCTTTTGAAATTTGTATAAATGGAACATGAAGCAAATATTATTTTGCTGCTGCTTTCTCTCCTATTATGCGTGTTAGATGTATAATGTAATTGCATGGAGCTGTAGCTTGTCCGTTTTTATGGATATATAATATTCCATTGATTGGACTCCCACCAATGTATTCATTATATTTTTTGCAGGACATTTCAGCTGTTTTCCACTTTTGGGCTCCTATCAATAATACTGCTGAGTGTCTTCTTGTTCACCATGACACACAGGCTTTTCTTAAAAGAAAAGCTGTGATTCCACTTATGTAGCTGAGAATGAGCCTTTTAGTAATGCTAACAGGCAAGGAGCAGACTGTGTATTCAGGATAATGCTCTAGCCCATTTTCTGCTTACCACTGGGTAGCTGGAGGTGACTCTTATTAGAATTCTCCCCAAAAATCAAGGCAGAAAGAAGCAAGAGCTTTCTGGGCAGGATAAAGGGAGCAAGTTGAAAGGGTGCTGAACTGGAGATCAAAGAGCCCTTCATGCTGCTGGCTTTTGATGTTAGTGTAACTGCACACCCGCAGTAATTAATTAACTTATCTTCAGGGCTTGCTGGATTTCTCCACCTACCACCTCCTAATCAGCAGTGTGCTCTCAAAGCAAACACCATCTTTAATAAGTTCTGGGACTTGGAGTGAGGGTGTCTCCAGCCCTGCAAGCACTTAGCACTGCTGGGGTAGCCCTGGGGAAGAGCTTTGAAGTCCATTCACAGAGGCTGCAAAACCACAGAAAGTTGGAAGAGAAAGTCCTTCTAGGGAGAGATCATCCATGGGTAAACTCTGGCTGCTTTCAGGCTTTTTTGGGAAAGTGGAGTTTTAATAAGAAATAGTGTTTGTTTTCATTCTGTACAGTTGGTAGCCAGAGCATGTTCAAGGAAGGATCCCCATTCATCTGCTGATTACATTTTCTTTTGTCTTCTAAGTTCCAGGATTCTTACTTCAGAAATTGATTAGCCTATTTTCTAGCTTTGAGGAATAGATATACATGTTCCTCCAGTGAGCCTTTGACAGAAGTGCCAATTCAGCCCTGAAGGTACCAAAAAAACAAAAACAAAAACAAAAACAAAAAAAACAGAGACCTGAGAGGAAGGACAAAGGAAATGTAGAAAAAATGGGTGTCAGACCAGGTAAGGGTAATCTGTAGTGGTAGAGATGAGAATAGCAGCATCAAATGAGAAGGGGCACAAGGGAATGTTTCAGGCAAGCTGAAATATTTTAAATTTTGATCTCAGTGGTTATGTGTAATTTCATCAAACTGCATTTATACTTATGCACTTTACTGAATGTAAGTTACATTTGAAAAAAAAGGTGTCAAAGAGTTTTGTTTATACTGGCTATCTATGCTTTAATCCTACTTCCTCTTTATACTACAAGTTTCATATGTATTGCATACACACGTTATATAAGCCCCATGACATGACACTATAATTTTTATTTCAAAGGAAATAAGAGAAGAAAAATAGTTTCTTATATTCAGTCATAATTTGACCACTTGTTTTTTTGTGTTTTTTTTTTTTTTTTTGAGAAACAACCACTTGTTTTTATTTTTGTTTAGAAGCCCCAAATCAGTTGAGGGGCAGTCTGAAATGTCAGACCCGGAAGTGGCTTCATGTCCTAGATGACTTCCTTGTACATGACAATTCCAGGGCCCAGATGTTGATCCCTCACTGTCTAATCAGAAGACATTGTCCTTGGGGCCTAGGTATTTATCTCCCCAGGTAATTCAAATGAAGACATCTGGTATTAATGTATCTTTTCAAAACATCTAGTCATCTAAGAAAAATGTTCATATTTTCTAGGTACCAGATGATGAAATTACAGTCACAGGCTAAATTCAAGACTACTGTAGATTAGTTAAGTCAATTTTTTTTATGAAAAACATGAAAAAATAATAGATGTCTCTGTTTTCCTGCCCTTAAAATGTCTTGTAGGCCACTGCGTGAAAGCAGAATAAAAAGTAACCTTTGTCCATCTGTTAAAAAAAAAATATGGTTGTAGGACAGAGAGGGTAGCTCAGGAGTAACACTTCCATGACACACAAAAGGCCCTGAGCTTCACCCCAGCATCACACCAAAGAGTTTCAAGATTTTGTATTAAGTTACACTGAGAAAGGAGAAAGACCTTTATTTGCTTTGCACAGCAATAAAAATTATATATTACAGGGCCAGAGGTTTAGCTTAGTGTCACCAGAGCCTGCCTGGCAAGCACAAGGTCCTGAGTTCAATCCCCAGTTCCGCAAAAAAAAAAAAATATAATTATAAACTACCAAGATGAGTAATTTTCTTTTGGGTGGGCAGCACTGGTACTTAACAAAGGTCCAAATTGAGTTTCTATCCCTAGCCCTTTGTAATTTTTTTTTTGGACACAAGTTCTCCCTAAGTCATTAAATTGCCCAGGCTGGACTCAAACTTTCAATCCTCTTATCTCTACTGGTGGTATTTCTTTTGGGATATCAAAGTTTCCATCTACTCTCATTTCCCTTTAGCCGGAAAAACTTTCTTAAGCACATCTTGTAGTGATGACAACAAACATTCTTAGTTTTCATTTATATGCAAATGTCTGCACTTGACCTTCAGTCTTGAAAGATATTTTCACTAAATACGGAACCCTGATCATTGGCTTTAAAATTTTTCTTTGAGAATTTTATAAATATTGTTCCACACTGCTGACCTCTTTTTTATTTTCTCATAGAAGTCAGCTATCCTCTGCATCTTTGTTTCTTGTATATGTGTTGCTTTACTCTGATTTTCAAGATTTTCAGTTTGTCTTTGGATTTCAGCATTTCGATTAAGATGTACATAATTAAGATGCAAAATAATTTCTTTTTAATTATCCTACTTAAGGTTCACAAGATTCTTGCATCTGTAAATATATGTCCTTTATCAAATATTTTGATTATTATAAAGAATTATAAAAAGTTTAAAAAAAACCTTATTCTTTCTGTTTTCTCTCTATCTGGGATTATGATTACATGCATTATTATAATTATTATTCCATATTTTCTCACAAGTCCCTGACACTTTTCAAGTTTTTCTATCTTTAGATTGGATAATTCTCTTGACAAATTTTCATATTAACTCTTATTTTGTTATTCTCAATCTCTTAAACCCATGAGTTAATTTTTATTTAAGATATTACTTTTTAATTCTAGTATTTCCATTTAAAAATAGTTTCTATTTCTTTGATTTTCTATCTATTCATTTATTGTATTTCCTTTATATATTTGAGCATAATTGAAGCTGCTGCTTTAGAACGTTTGTTTGATGGTCTCCACTGATTGTAATTTCTTCTGCTTTTTTCTTATATTTAATTATTTTGAAATATATCATGCATATTGTGATACATTTTACAGACTCTGGATTCTGTTATGATTCCGAAGAATATTGCTTTTTGTTTATTTGTTTTAGCAGACTGATCTCAGATTCCAACTCTATTTCCCCTGTGATCGGTACTGAAATCTCTTAGGTCTTTTAGTTATAATGAGGATTTTTGGTATCTGTCCAACATATGCTTAGTTTAGAGGTTAGCCAGAGATTTGGACTGAGTTTATATGTAGAATTTGGGGCTGCCCTCTGTGGCTGTATCCTTTCTGGTATTTCTTCCTTCACTTTCCTACTATTTTAGCCTTGAATTTTGTCTTCTGATTTCTTAGCTAGTCAGGTTTCTATTCCAGTCTTAGCCACCTTCTTATAATGGCATCAATTACAACTACTCTTAGGTACAGGATATAAAAAATAGGTAATTATCCTGTGTCATGTCCTTCCTCTAAATACTGGCCATCTCCAGTTTTTGTCTGATTTTTACCACTCTCAAATGACTTCAGATATTTGTGTCTGTGTTTTGTTCAGAACTTATAACTTTTACTTTAGGAGGATTGGTCTAGTATGAGCTACTCTTTCAGCACTAGAAATGGAACCTTGTCATCTAATCTTGCTTAACATTTTTGTGTCTTGACTTCTTATTTGTTTTGTTAAAATAATATCATATAGTGAGTGATAAGAAATGTTTTATTCAGCATCAGAAATGCTTCCAGTGTTTTAAAAAAATAGTTAATGGTAATAATAAAGGTCCAGTAATTTTAAAATTCCAATTTTACCATATGCACTCTAGTTACAAAGATCTGAGGCTAATATTTCTTTAAAAATTGGATAGTTTCTACAGGCAAGCTTAGAATCACTAAAACATTTTGAGAATTTTTTTCAAGTTATTTCTTCTTATTTTCACAGAAAATGGTAATTCATCTTTTCATTGCCCACTTCTAAACTTCATCCTCCAGACTCCTTTTTAAATTAATTTGTTCAAAATATGAGTACAGAAATAGATTTTAAAGTTTATAGAAAACTTTAAAGAGAGCAGAGTTGGGTAGAAAAAATAGAAAATTTTCATTACCTCATGACACGATCTTGGAAGGATTCTCCTTCTCTTTATTTTTGGTACAGACCAGAAATAAATGTTTATGGTTTTTTTTTTTTTAAAGTCCATCGCTTTCTCCACATTATATAACAACATCCTATAAAAACTGTAATGCTTCTTTGGTCAATTTGTCATTCCATTTGACTGATGAGCATGTGGGTCTTTATGGCTTATTATTATTATTGCAGTACAGGACAAGAAGATGATGAAATTCTTCTTGAATCTACTCAGAAACATATCCTGAGGCGAACGGTGCTTCACTTTTTTCTGCATTTTAAGAGCTATAAAAATAGGTAAAGCCTTGGTATTCTACCTAACTTACATTGGTGACAAGTGCCCAAGATTTGTGGGCAATTCTAGACCCCTTGCTCTTAAGGATGACACTTCTTTTTTTTTTTTTTTTGGTACCGGGGATCAAACTCAGAACCTTGCACTTGTGAGGCAGGCACTGTGCCACTGAGCTAAATCCCCAGCCCTTGGATGACACTTCTTAATAATCCCCTCTTCCAAGGTACTGTCTATTAATAGGAGACTTATTTATATTTGAGAAAAGCTTTAATATTTATTCTAAATTTTTGGATGGGTAGCGTACAAATAATCAAATAAATATTATATATAATAACATAATAGTTATTAATAAAGAAGATAAAATAAAAATTTGAGGACTCAAATACATGTTATTAAATTTTCTGCCCTCAATACCAGTATTTTTTTTTTTTAATTAAAGTGAAAGAGCAGTGTTTTACTTTCAAGTACAGGCTGGATTGCCAATGACAACAAAAGTCTTTTACAAGAGGATTACCTCTTGTATTAACATTTGTGTAAGTGAGAAATATACTACCTAATGTGGACTCTAATAAGCTTTATATGGGTCTTAATTTGCTATATCCTTACAAACCACCAGTTTAATGTCTTTATGACTTTCGTGTTGCTGGGACAAAATACTCAGCACCCACAGTTTAAAGGTTGATGGTTTCTAGAGGATTTAGTCCATAGTTAGTTGGCTCCAAGGCAGGCAGGGCATCTGCAGAGTGAAGCTGCTCGTGTCATGGCAGTCGGGAAGCAGAGGGTGAAGTGAGGAGCCAGGCAGGGGGATGTACCCTTCCTCTCATGCACCCAGTGACCTGCTTCTTCTGACCAGACCAGATCCTACCTCCTAACAGCACATTCAACTTTCAGCTCTTCAATGCATTAATCCAGTGGTGAGGATAGTGTCCCCGTGAACCAATCACCTTCTGAAATCCCCACCTCTGAACACAAGAGGCTTTTGGGAGACGTTCTAGATCTGAACCATAACACTCAGGAACAGCTGGAAGAAGTTGATTGATACAAAAGTATAGATCTTTCTTGGCTGTATGAAAGATAAAAATTATAAACAAACATTTTATTTGTGCTAAACATGAAGAGTAATTTAATTTATCAGTGCATCCTTTGTTAAGCTGATTAAATTTTTTAAAAAAATGCTATTTAGTTTATGTAATTCTAGATTGATGTTTTGTTATATTTCCTCATAAAGTCAAGCCAAAGTTATTCCATTTTAGTTGTTTGCTTTGGAGAGTGGAGAGTGAAGAAGAATCTGAATGTTTCCTTGTGAAGTTTATGGGAAAGAGTTGTAGAGTAAAAAATAATTGAAGAAAGGGATATTATTCAAATTAATGATGATCATAATTAGCCCAATTGCTGAGTTATTTCCTGGCTCTTCATCCTGGCATGGTAGGTCCCAGACCTAAGTTAAGGTTTGGCAGAATGTTGTAGAAGTAGAACCTGGATAAAACTTATTACTGGCCATGTAAGCTAATGTTATATCTTTTTTTCTTACTTCCTTAGGCAAATATATTGCCTAATATATTGTTGTCTGTGGTCATCTAGCATGTACTTTAAGGAGATACTTTTCTGTTTCATTTGTAAAGAAAATTTAAAAAAACTTTCATAGTTGTACCTTCAACCAAAAATATAAAATGATGGTGGAGAATGTTTGTAGATAAGCCAAGGCATTTTCTCAGCTTCATATCGGGACTTGATGGAGTCCCAAAGGCTGTACAAGAAATCTTAACTTCCCTCTTCTTTTTCTGTTGATTTGGAACAGAATGAAGGAAAAAAGAACAAAATTTAGATATGATAGAATTGGATTGGTTAGAGCTAATCAGAAAGTTTATTTTTTAAAATCAGATGGGAAACTTCACTTGATGTTTCAAGAAACAAATCTCTCAATCAGGTATAAAATAAAATATTTAAATAGATCTAGTATGACTATAAATAGGTTCAAATATATTTTAATTTTCCCATTCAGCCCCACTTGAAGACATTCCCCAGAACATCTCTGTGAGACCAATCACTTTCTAAGCTGGCCACATGGATGAAATTCAGATTTTCTTCTCAATCCACCCCTCAGAACACTTAGCCATTATAGTGAGTGCCCAGTTGCCATTTTGGAGGTGTAGTTACCTGGTATTTTTTCCTATGTGGTACAGATACCTAGAATACAAGATACAAGTAATTGCTTGTAGGAATAATACTCCAAGCATAAAGAGATTTATCTTTGATGACTATGAGCACAGATGCACTAAGCAATGAAACATAATAAAAAAAGCAAACAGTACAGTTTGTAATAGCTAAAACTTGGAAATAGCCCAATTGCCCATCAACTGGAGACTGGATAAAAAAGATGCAGTTTTTTAATAAAATGAAGTACTGCTCAGCCATAAAGAATGAGAAGCTAGAGACATTTATAGCTAAATGGATGCACATTGAGGCCATATTCTTAAGTGAAATAAATAGGATAAATGCGTAAATATTGAATAGTTTCTGTGGAGTGAGAAACTGAAAGTGTAAATAAGGGTCAAAATATATAATAGATAATGTGAAATAGGAACAAAAGGTCCAAAGGGGAAGGGGAAGTGGGAGGCATAGGGGAAAGGAAAGAAGGGAAAGGAATAAATATGAGAAAAGGAAAAAGCAGAAACAAAGTTTTTGTAAATAGGGAGGGGTGGAGGGGTTGACAAGAGGGCAGGGGAATAGAGAAAAAATAAGAACCAAGATTTATCATGTAAAGGTACAAATTCCCAATGATGAATGTCATCATATTGTATACCTAAAATGTACCAATAATGTTTATGAATTCAAAAAATTGCAAACACATTGGGCAATCATTATAGGTCAGTTATTATGCTAAACATTTTACTATACTCTCATTCAATCATCATACTGTACAAGTATGTATCACTATTATGCCTATTTAAATATGGGGATACCGAGACTTAGAGGACTTGCCTGAAGTCACACAGATAATTTGTAGAGGAACCAGGTTTTAATTCCAGGTCCTCTCCTCTTCAAAGTTCTTCGTAGTAACTGCCATATCCTATTTATCAGTCAAATTTAACAATTGATTCATAGATTAATCAAATTAATCAAAATAACAAGATAATGTACTGAGCCAAACTTGTTAAGTTTGTTTATATGGAGACAGAAATAAGCTACTCTTATAAAAGCAAAGTTGCTTCATTTAATTTAAATATCATTACATGAAAGTGGCAAGTGATCTCCAGTCCTCAAAATATGGTCTGGAGACTTCTGGAGGAAGATTCTTTCTGGGGTTGATGCGATCATGACAACACTAAAACATTATTTGTTTCTTCTCTCCTCAGTTCTCTAGAGTGTGGTGTGGAGTTTAGTGCATGGTATCACAAAGTAGATGACTGAAAGTAGGAGATGTGAGACTATACCTCAAGTTTACGAAGTTAGAATTAAAAGAAATTTATAAGAGTTTAAAACAACATTACTCTTTTCACTAAGTAGTTTTTTGTTTTGGAAAATGTAATGATTTTTTCAAAACTATATATTCTTCTTTTTTTTTTAATTTTTAAAAAATTTTTAAAATTCCTGAGGGGCGGTCAGCGCACTGAGGTGATGGCGTCAGTGAGACTAAAACTATATATTCTTTAATGATCCTACTTTTTATTTTTAAATGATTTAATAAATTTTGTTTTGCTTTGTTTTTTGATACAGGGTCTTGCTATGTAGTCCAGCTAGCTTTGCATTTACTATGTAGCTTATGCTGGCCTTGAGTTCATGATCCCCCTGCTTCAGTCTCCTGAGTGCTGGGATCAGAGGCAAGTACCACCATACTTATAAATAAATATTTCTCAGTTTTAATGTTCAATAGATAAAAGCTATGTAAACAAAAGCTTATGGAAATTTGCTAACAATTTTCAAGAGTTGCAGAGAACTTGAAACCTGACTTAGTCACTTTCTCATTGCTGAGACACAATATCCAACACATATAATTTAGAGGAGGAGAGGTTTATTTGGGCTCACAGTTAGAGTTCACTGTCAACTGACTTTAAGACAGAAACAGCACAGTGGAAGGGTCTAGCTGAGGAAAGCTGCTCATGTTATATCAGCTAGGAAGCAGAGAAGGGAGGGCCTAGACAGGGCGATACACTCTTTCAGGTCATGCCCTGCCTAGTGACCCACCTGTTCATACCAGACCCCACCTTCCTGTAGCAAGTCAGCCAAAGTGCTCCATGATCCAGTCATCATCCAGAAGCCCTGCCTCTGAGTGCAGGACAGTTTGGGGGGCATTTTTAACCTAAATCATAACAAGACCAAAAAGTTTGAGAACTGCTGCTCTAGAGTTACTTAAAATTTGGGTTTTAAGTATTAAACATATTATTCTTCTCTTTCTTTCTAGTGCTGTTTAGCAAAAGAACTTGTAACTCACTGAATCTTGAAAGACACATTTGTTGGTGCCTGATGATTGTAGAATCTCTGTACAATGTTCTTGGTATAAGTAAATTATCTTTTGGATGGTCCTTTCAGCATGCAGTGTCCCTCAGAGGCAATACGATTCTTACTCTCAGGAATTTGGTACTGGATTCAGGGACAACCAGTAACTCTTTCTCTGAGGTTCAAACCGAGGTGGTGAAAACTGAAGTAGTGGAAGTGCACTCAAAGAAAGATGGTCTGAAGAAAAAAAAGAAGCGTGAACCAAGGAGAAGTGGAAAGGGAACACTTTCTGTACTCCCAGTGGTTCTCCGGGTCTTAGTTCTAGAGCCTTCTGAATCTTGGTTGCCTTCATACTGCTGGGTTTTATGTATTACCCTGTAATCTTAGAATCAATTTCCTATTTCAGTTAAGCTAGATTAAGTTGCTTTCTGTTATTTTCAGGCAAACAGATCTTACCTAAGATAGTCAATTTTTGTGCAGCTGAAAATTTTGTGGAAGTGGGATATGTTACTCTTGCTTAAAAGCAGAATTGAAAGTATCTCAGAAAGAGATTGGAAATAATTTGTTACAAGAGAAGGAACAAGGACATTAACAAGACAGATCAAGTCATTCCTCTTTGAAATTTTAACAATATTTATAGACATCACTGGCTTCAGAAGAACAAGTGAAACCTGGTAGATGGGCAACCTGCCAATGAAATCTAGGAGAGTCTGCCTTCCGTTGCCTTACCTAGTTACCTAGAATCTCCTCTGTGAAACTGTAATGTGGGCATATAAGTGCAAATCATAGATGGACATTCTGGGAAAACCACTTCATTTTAATATTACCAATTTGGTTTATAATAAACTCTGCGGAGTCACATGTGTCATGTTCACTATTGTGTCTCTGAGGATTTAGAATGTCTGCAACAGTGTGACACTCATACATATTTCTTGAGCAAATAAGTGATTGTTTTGAAGAGACATGGAATAGGCTCATTAGATTAAATATTGTGTTAAAATCTTATTAAATTTTTATTTGTAAAATTGAAATTCAAAACATAATTTTCACAGGAGCAAAACAAAATTATTTTCTCTCATCAGAAGCTCTTTCCTAGCAATATTCCCTCTCTCTGATTCTCCTCTCTCCTCTCCTCTTCATCCAAAGTTTTATTACTAGAAGTGGTATCATGTCCTTCCTTGTCTCTTACTGATCCTTAGAGTTTTCTTCTTTTTAAATCCTTGGTTTTTGTGTAGTTTCCTAGTGATAAGATCCCAACATTGCCTGCATGGAGAATGGCAAAAAATTAAGAAAATTAAGACCTAAATTAAGCAATGGAGGTCAGATCATAGAGAGACTTGAGGTCCTGAATGAAGAGTCTAGAGGCTTTATCTTGTGAATGATAGGAGGTTCTAGAGGATTATTAAAGTTCTCTACTCCATGAGTTTTTACTCCAAGAAATGAAGCTTTTAGGAAAATTAGTAAAGTTTTACATCACTGGAAGTAAGAGCCAATGATCTGGAGGCGAATAAGACCTTCTATTGCTATGGTCTGGCTATGGAATGATGAAGATGTTCTATGGCTTCTTCTGACAATGACTGAAAGGTGGTTAGGGATTCTTCTTATGTCTTTAGAAGGTAAGAATTATTATGCTTCTGTCCTCTCCCAACCTCTGTGCTCTGAGTATAGTGTAGGAAGGAAATACAAGTAGGATTCAGGAGTTGAAGTAATCATGTACTTTCTGTTTGTAAGGGTTTCATGCATCCTTGACATTTTTGCTGTTTTTCCATCTAGCTGGAATGCCATCAACTTCAGTTTCCCTCCCTCACAATCCCCTTCATCCTTGAGGTCCACTTCCTCTTTGTCACTTTCCAGTCTACTTATCAAAATTAAGAACTTCTTGTGATTTTCAACAGAAATAACTGGTTTCTCTAGTAGATATTTGCTCTATTATGCCCTGTGTCTATCTTCTATTAGAATGTGGACTCCTAGAGGAACACAGCTTTATGTGTCCCACAGTGCCTGATCCATGGCTTTGCACTCAGATGAGGATGAATTTCATATAGCGTATACTTTGAAGAATGTTTTCCAAAGACAAAGTTTTGCCTACATTCTTGGTAGCTGAGATACCATTAGATGAGGTATTTTATTTATGCACAGTGGTTACAACATTGCAAAAATGTACATGCTTTCTGCTGAAGGTGTGAAAATCATATACTTTGTGTTCACACCAGCTAGTTTCCAGCCTGCTGCGCAGCCTTGAATGACTTACATGGCTGTTTGCTCTTGCCTGGATGTTAACTGAACACCAAGATTACAGAGCAAACTTCTAAGTTACTGCTTCAGAGCTGAATTCCACTTCTTCTAGGCCCTCACTTCTTTGAGAATCTAAATGACATGTAATTTAACTGTGTGGGAGTTGCATGGCTTATAGTAAATGGTATGCATAATTTTGAAAGGTTCATTAGTCAGATCTAAGGACTTTACTACACCGTTCAAAACATGACTGATTAAGACTCATTCAGAGAAATTGGTACACAGGAGTGGGTCCATGACTCAGATGGTATAAATGCCTTTTACAAGTTTGTAGCAAGGAAAGGGAGTTGACAGAGGTAATGACTCTGAATTTGGTTTTATATAGTCTTTCATCTAAGTATTGTGCCTTAGAGTACTTTGCTCCTATAACATAATGAATTGCCATTTAAGCACAGCTCCTGCTCCTTCTGGGTGGAGTGGGAATGAAGGCAAACTGTAATGTGAGGTTGGGTACACAATGGAGGCCCATTGCTGTACTCAGTTGCCTCTTGGGTTCAGAGATTGTAACTCTTCTATATAAGATCAAGGAAAATGACAGTGTATAACATTATTCAATTATATTCAAACCTATTTCTTGGAGTTTGACAATCATGAAACAGAAAGGAACAAGGTTGAGTCTATGGAACACCCTGGTGATTGGAGGCAAAGACCAACTTCTCTCTGGAGTTAAATTTTTCCTCCTATACCAAAGAAGGGATGAATGAAAAGTTTCACTTTTTGTCTTTCTTGACTTGTGGGAGGCCTGGGCTTATTCTTTCGTTCTCAAATCTATGATGTTTTGGCAGGCAGGCTACATAAGAGGACAGGAAATCTCATTGTGGGTTACATTTTCAAAGCAGTGTTTGGTGATGTTCTCACTATAAAAAATACTATGGTTGTGGTTAGCTGGGTTTTCTGTGGAAACAGCAGAGAAGGTCAAGGGGACAGGTGTTTGCTTTACTTCTTGCAGTCTGGCAAAGGCAGCATTGTCTACTTGGGAGGCGATCCTCAGTATTTATCTGGTTTTTTTCAACCCAAGAAACGTCTTGTCCTCAGCTTGACAGAACAATTGCTATTGCTTTTGAAGGGCTATTATTGTGGGGTTTCTTTTTTAAAATCTACTCAAATTATTATATCTAGCCTTATTGAAGTATAATTTACAAATAAAAATTGTGTTTAAAGTGTACGATGTGATTATTTAATATATGTATACATTGTGAAAAGATTGTGACTGTCAAGCTAATTAATACATCCATCACTTCATTTAGTTACCATTTCGTGTGCGTGTGTGTGTGTGTGTGTGTACTTAAGGTCTATTGTCTTAGAAAATTTCAAGTATACAATACAATATTATTAGCTGTAGTCACTATGCTGTACATTAAACTGGCAGAATTTACCTTTGAGAGAAAGTTTATACCTTTTGATATACTCAGATTATTTGTTCTAGAGTGCCTTAATTCATGAAAGGAACTGGAAATCTGGTCATTATCAAATTCTGAGCATCATTAGTGGATCTACTCATGAATGTATTCATTCAAGAAATATTTATTGAGGGGCCAGTACTGTTCAGGTTATAGGGATAGAGCACAGAACACATAAAGATTTAGCCCACAGCTGCATGTGGTGGTACAGGGTTGTAATCCTAGCACTCTGGGGCACTGAAGCAGGAGGATCATAAATTTGAGCACAGCCTGTGCAACTCATGAGATACTGCCTCATAAACAAGCAAACAAATTGGTCGGGGCATAACTCAGTGCAAAGTACCTGGGTTCAATCTTCATACGGCCAAAAGTTTTTTAGCCCATATGAACCTTAAAACTTACAGACCATAAATAAAAGACCAATAAGTGATAGTCTTGTCTAACCCCTTATTATTATATTTGAGGAATAAAGACTGCTTGTCCTTGGGAATGAAGTGTCATTACGAATAAGAAACATTTAGGTGGGCAGCAAGTGGTGTGGGATTGGATGGGGAACCCAGCCAATAACAGAGTACAGGAGTTAAACTGCGTATGAAGAGTCATTTGCTTTAGACTGAGTCAAGTTTAGAATAAGAAGGAAGTAGCTCCTCTTACCTACAATGCAAGTAAGCCCTTTTTCAAAGCAGAACCAAATTGTATATTGATGCTAATATTCATGCTCAGATAACACTTGAATAGTATCCATTAAGTGTTACTAGAAATCTAGCTAAGTGCTTTGACCTATATCATGTTATTTATGTGTCAACCACCCTGTGGAATTACAATCCTCATTTTACAGATGAGACAACTGAGTCTATAAGTTAAAGACCTGGGGCTTGGAGGAAGAATGGCTGAGCTGTTTGTACTGCATCATGGGGTACACAGCACTCCTATCACCCAGGAATGATTAATTCATTTACTTGACAGTTTTTCAGGGCCTATTACATGTCCAGCTCTGTGGTAGGCACACAGATAAAAACACAGAACTTGCTTTCCTATAAGCTGTGAATTATACAGTAATATAGTGTAATAAATGCTATGGCATAGGTATGGGGGGTTTAGAGGAGGCAGTCAGATAAAACATCCAGAAGGAAGTGAAGTGGAGCTTTACAGGATGGGTGAGTGCTGGATGTCCCAGCAAGATACACCAGTGGGGCAAAGGGACAGGGTTTTGAGCAAACACAACACAATTAGGGAACTGAGTAAGCCAGCAGCTTAGGGTATGAGGAAGATCCACCCAGAATCTATTTCCAGGGAACAGACTGTTGGAGATAGTGCCCTTAAATTAGTCTAATGGCCATAAATATCTTGTTTTCTAAAAAGACCTTTCTTCATGAAAACATTGTTGCATTGTCACCTTTAACTCAGAGTTGGAGAAGAGCCATTTTCTGGCTTCTCTGAAAAATGCCTCTAAGAGTGTTTGATTGATAAGGTTCCCTAGGATGGTTAGAAAACCTCAAGTTACAGTCATCAACAATCAATTGTTCCCAGAACCTTGGATCCCTTCTCAGGGATGCTCAGATCTTCTTGTGGAAGGTTTCGCTTTAGAGTTGTAGGAAAGGAGATTGAACCCACTGTGAAGTGGCAGCAAGCTGATTTCTAAAAGGAAGTTTATGATCAAATGACTTGTTGACACATATGTCTTGAAAGCAACATTTGTTTGCTTAACTTTTTTGTTTTTTTTATTAGTATGTTTGCGACACATAATGATTACATTCATTGTGGCTAGTTGGTACATGTACACCGCACTCTTTAATGCTTTTCTCAATGTTTCATATTATGTACCAAGACCTATTCCTTTAGGACTCACAGTGTCCAAATATACTCTGAAATAGCATGATTGAACATTTCAAACTTTCTAAAGCAGCAGGTGATGCTGAATCCTTGTATCCACCAGGTAAATAAGCCAGACTGTGAATGCTGACTTTGCTTTTGTCTGAAAAATACCTTCAGACTTAGTCATAGTGGTGGAAGAACCATTAACTCAATTTTAACTTCCTGATTTCAGTTTTAGGAATACTCAGTTGGCCTGGCTGGATGTTTCCCTGATTTGTGAGTAAGAATATAGCTGTTATTAAAGTTGGGACACGGATAGTTCTTATAAACCTGGTAGAAGAGTTACTTAAATTACTCACCATATAAGCCTTTGGGAGTGGCTATGGCAAGAAATCATTTTGAAAGGCACAGGTTTGGCTTCAAAATGCCTTTGAGAACACAAAGAAAGAAAAGGTTCAGGTTTAAATTCTTAGCTCAATGGATGATCAGAAGACCAAAACATTTCTGATTGTCCTAGAACAAAATTTAAAATCATTTGTAGGAAAGAATTTATAAGATTGAAAATCACATCCGGAGTCTAACTGTGAGTTACTGAATTACAATATAGTTTGGATTTGAAGTCTTCCTAGCTATCTCAAGTAAAGATTAGGGCATTGATTGATAGGGGAGAATGGGACCTCCTAGAATTGGGATGAAGACATTTCAGATAAGCTGATGATTCATAAGTCTTACTTTTTTGTTTTGATTACTTATTGTTTAAGGCTCTTAGTTGTGTATAATAGACTCTACACTGGCTAGGAGAGAATCTAGGATTGCACTACTTCTGCTTACATCCCATTTCCCATAACCTTGTTATATTGAGGTAGGATAGAAGAAATAAATATAGGTAAAAAGGAGACAAGGAAAAATCATAAGTTTAAAATTATACTTTTAAGAAAAACTGTTGCTTCAGGACACAAAAGTTACCTAAGGTTACAATGCTTTCTTCCCTTTCAGGGAACCCACTTAAAAAAATCCTGGCTGAGGATTTAGCTCAGTGGTCCCACTGCCTGCCTCCCAAGTGCAAGGACCCGAGTTCGATTCCCCATACCAAAAAAGAAAAATTCTAAGGGTCTTAACGACACATAAACCATAAATTGGGCAAGGGCTTTTCAACTGTAAGGTGATGTCCTCCTATAGACCTCCATCCTCAAGGAAGCAGCACTATGAGTGGGCAACATAACTCTAAACATATTTAAACAGTTTGTATTCTAACCTGGCCCACCAAATAGATGGCCTGACATATCATAAGCATGCACATTCTAGAACACCCATCCTAAGGATGACCTCCAGACCACATAAAAACCCAACCCTAGAGCATAATGCACCTCTCTCCTGAGAACCCGTACTCTATTCTGAGTGTGTACTGTAAAAATTCTGTCAAGAAACTTTTTTATGCCACTCATGCATCTTTAAAATTATTTTTTTCTATGACAGAAGTCAGCAAAACTACAACCTACCCTGAGGGGGGGTAAGTAGAGGTTCCCACTCTACATCTGGTGACAATATGACCCCATCTACTTGCAAGGGAAGCTGGGAAATGTAGTCCTCAGCTGGATACCCTTCTGCTTATATAACACTTATTACTTATGAAAAGGATAGAATGAATACTAAGGAGACAATCAATAGTATTTCTTCTAAAGTGAATGCAGACAGAGGAGCAAGTTATGAAAAAGGGCTGTGGGCAGGAAGAAAATAAGCTTGTTTTGAGAAGTGTTGAGTTAAAAAGCCTATGGAACCTCTACTGTGAGATACCTTTAAGATGGGCAGGAAAAGTGATTACTTCCCAGAGAGAGTTTAGAATTAAGAAAAGAGGTTAACATTTGAGGATGTACAGGGAGAGGAGCATTTGGAAGGAATTAGGAAACACCAGACAGAGAAGTAAAAGAATTAGAAGATTCTGCAGAGGAGACTTCCAGATTGGTGTGCCATGGCTCCCAGCCCAGAGGAGACTTCCAGATTGGTGCACCACAGCTCCCAGCACAGAGGAGGTCTCCAGGTAGGTGTGCCACAGCTCCCAGCCCAGAAGAGACTTCCAGATCAGTGCACCACAGCTCCCAGCAGAGAAGAGGCTTCTGGGTAGGCATGCCACAGCTCCCAGCACAGAGAAGACCTCCGGGTTGGTGTGCCACGGCTCCAAGCCCAGAGGAGACTTCCAGATTGGTGCACCACAGCTCCCAGGCAGGAGGAGGCTTCTGGGTAGGTGTGCCATGGCTCCCAGCACAGAGGAGGTGAGCCGCACAGGCACGAGGAACACACACACACACATACCCCACATCAAAATGAGAAGACAGGTAAACAAGCCACAGAACCAGACTTCCAGATCACCTACAGCAACCCCAAAGGGAAACAAAATGGAACACTCTGATACTCGACCACCTGGACTCCCTGAACTAGCAATTAAAGAGGATCTAGAAAAAAGGAAATCAGAAATAATTTCTCAGATAACAGCAAAGATTGTGCCCATAATGCAAGACATGATTAATAAATCTAGAGAGGATATAGATTAAAAAAATAGAGGAGCTGAGGAACATGATGGAATGCCAACATAGGAAACAAATTGAACCAATAAAACAGATGTGAACAGATTTCCAGGAGATCAAAAACTCCATTGAAAATTTGTGCAGGAGAATGAGCCAATGTGAAGACAGAATTTTAGATATAGAAGATAAGATTGCAATTAGTGACCAGGAAAAGAAAAAATTCTTTAAAATTTTAAAGGATCACAAGAAATCAATCCAGCAGCTGCTGGATGATGCAAAGAAAAATAACATAAGACTGATTGGAGTCAATGAAGAAACAGGAGAGAGTGCAGATGACATAAAAAACTGTTTACATAAGTGACGGCAGAAAACTTCCCAAGGAGGGGAAAAGAATTTGACATACAGATAAGTGAGGCATAAGGACTCCAACTAGCCTTGATTAAAAAAAATCTACACGTAGGCATATAATTGTTAAGATTCCAGAAACCCAACAGAAGAACAAAATTCTACAAGGAGCTAGAGAAAAGAAACAAATCACATACAAAGGAAAGCCCATCAGAATGACAGCAGACTTCTCAGTGCAAACCCTCAAGGCAAGAAGAGGTTGGAATGATATGTTTCAAGCCCTAAAGGAAAACAGCCTCCAACCCAGATTGATGTACCCTGCAAAACTATCTTTCAAAATAGATGGTGAAATAAGATACTTTCATGACAAAGAGCACCTTAGGATCCTCATGAATACCAAACCAGCCCTCCAGAAAATTTTAGACAATACCTTAGGAAAAGACAATGAGGATCACAACCCCAGGAAGCCCAGCAGAGTGAATTCACCAGGCACAACAAGAAATTAAAAGCAAAGGGGGAGTATCAAACAAAAAGAAAAAGTCATGCCAATGATAACTCAATATGTATCAGTTATAACCATCAATGTTAATGGTCTCAACTCACCAATCAAAAGAAATAGACTGGCAGAATGGGTCAAGAAGCAAGATCCAACAATATGCTGCATACAAGAAACACACTAAATTCAAAAAAAACCTCATAGACTGAAAGTTAAAGGGTGGAAAACAATACTCCATGCAACGGGAACCCTAAAAAAAGGAGGAATAGCTATCCTCTTTGCAGTAGATTTGAAATCAAGTAGAATTCAAACCCACACTGATTAAGAGAGACAAAGAAGGACATTATACCCTTATAAAGGGAAGAATCCAAGAGGAAGAGATGACAATCATAAATATCTATGCACCAAACACTAGTGTTCCCAACTATATAAAAAAATACTAATGGACATGAAAAATCATATAAGCACTAATACAATAGTAGTGGGGGAACTCAATACCCCATTGTCACAAATAGATAGATCAACTAGACAAAAAACAAGCAATGAAATACTAGAGCTCAATAAAACTCTTAAACATATGAACTTAACAGATGTTTACAGAGTGTTTCCCCCCACAAAATCAGAATTCACATTCCTCTCAGCTGCACATGGGTCATTCTCCAAAATAGACCACATACTCACTCAAAGAACATATTTAGATAAGTGCAAAGGAATTGAAGTAATCCCCTGTATATTATCAGACCATAGTGTGATGAAATTGGAGATCAACAGCAAAAGAAACTGCAAAATCTTCATAAACACATGGAAATTAAACAACACACTTCTGAGTAACCAATGGGTCACAGAGGAAATTAAAGAAGAAATCAGACAGTTCCTTCAATTAAATGACAATGACAATACAACATATCAGACTCTATGGGACATAATGAAAGCAGTCTTAC
>NW_004624799.1:6507283-6527717 GCF_000247695.1 Heterocephalus glaber | reverse complement strand
AAATGGAAAAATGGAAACAAAGTCTTTGTAAATAGGGAGGGATGGAGGGGTTGAAGGAAGGGCAGGGGAAGGGGGAAAAATAAGAACCAAGAGAGTATGTAAAGGTGTGTATCTCCAATGATGAATGTCATTATATTGCACACCTAAAATGTACCAATAAAAGGATATACAAAAAAAAAAAGAAGATTCTACCTTAGAAGTCAAGGAAAGAGTTTAATGTAGGGAACATTTATCAATAATTGTGAATGTTGCTAAAAGAACAAGTAGGAAGGGCCCGAGAAAAGGTCATTTGATTTTTATTTAGTTCCGTGGAGGTGGTGGGGGCTGAAGATAAATGACAGTGGGCTAAGGTATGGATAGAGGGTACAGAAGTAGGAGTGTGAAGGTTAGATAGGCAGCTGATATGGGTAGCAGATAGGTTGAAAGTTTATGTTGAGAATAGGAACTCATGACCTTGTCTCAAGGCTGACAGTACAGGTTCAAGGAATTGAAATGCAGAGAAAAGTGGATGGTATGATGCTTGTAGGGTAGAAGGATTATATGCAGACAGTGGGAAGGGTCATGGAGAAGAATAGGGTTGCTTCTTCCTCTGGTCCAAGGAGGAAGGTCATGATAGTTAATAAAGAAGATGAAGATTCACCAAAAATTTGCAAAGAAATCTGACTAATCTTTTCAAATGCTCATTTCTACTAATATTCACATTGGGTTAGCTTAGTGCTGTGCATTTTCAGAATTTTTTACTCAGATAAACACACAGACCTAGCTTTAAGCAGCTCAGTTCCCTAGCACAAGCTCTGGCTTTGAGCTGAAGATGATCTTTCTTGAAGCTTTGCAAGCCCGAGAGTCATAAAAAGGGAGGTCAGTGGAATCTAATAATGAATTCCAGGATGTACAAAGGGGCAGAAGCAACAGTGATGAGTGTTTTTTGTTTTTTTTTTTCAAGAGACACCTTGGTTTATCAGAATAGAGCAGCTGCCCCTTGGAGGGATTTGAGAGCCAGGGACTCGCTGACCTTGAGTCTCCTCAAGGAGACATTGTAAGGAAAAAATTGATGCCTTCTCAAGAAGTAATCTCAGCAATGGGCTAAAGTTATTAAATGGAATTTTTAAACATTTCTAGTGTGGATGGTAAAATCATTATTGGAGTCCATCAGAGAGCTTCTATGAGTCACTGTTTAATGATTTCCAGCAGGATTACAAAGGATTTAAAAGTAAGCTTGAAGCTATTGAGAACAAATCATGTGCCAAGAATATCAGAGTAGTTTGGGTTTTGGACTGCATGAAAACTGTATTGTTAATTTCGAAAAGAAAGATACAAACTAGGTTCCGGAGGCTCTGGAAGTCTGTTGTTTTCCTAATGTTATTTGCCTTGTCTCAGCAAGACATTTGACATTCAAAAACCTGCTAAGCAAAGAGAGGTTGCTGTTTAAAATCTTGTTGGCCAGATCTTCTCAATAGAGATTAGCAGGCTCAAAAAACAAAAATTGTTGATTTGGATGAATTGTTGAGTAGATGAGGGGTGGGTGGGAAACAGAGTTAGGTGTAGAGAAACGAACCAGAAGGGTGCCCCCTTTCCCCAAATGCAGAAGTGCTCCAGAAGAGTTACCTTTTTTGGAGGGGAAAGAGTCATAATTACTTGCCTCCTCAAATCCATGACCTTTCTCAGTATAACTTTGCAGCAATTCTCAGGAAGAGGTAGTGTCTGTTTCTCTGCTCCTTGTGGCAGAACTTGTGATTTCTTTTGGCCAATAGTATGCAGGAGAAGAACATTAGCCCGGATTTGAGCTTAGGCCTCCAGAGTCCTCACTCACTTCTACTTTTCCTCTTGGAATCCCTCTGAGCCACCTAAAACACACCTAGGCTGACTTGTTTGATGATGGGCCAGACACTGTATTCCTGTAGCCGCTGCTGGGGTAAAGTCACCTATCTAAGAAGCAACATGAATGAGCGCAGACAGAAAGGAAAGACAGCCCAGGTGAGCCTAACCCAAATTGCCAACCAGTCCACAGAATTGTGAACAAAATAAAGAGCTGTTTTAAGCCACTGCATTTTGGAATGGTTGCCACACAGTGAAAGCTGATGGATGTGCAGCTTTGAGTTTGGGAGAGTGATGTGCAGGGAAGAGTAAGGATAGGAGGCTGAGATTGGTAAAGCCTTCCAGAACAGATTGTGCTCAGGTATATGAGGTGTGCTTGGAAAATATGGTGAATGCTTTTAAAAATTTATTACAATAAAACAAACACTGCCATTAACCCCCCTCGTAGTACTCCCCCTCACTTTGAACACTCTTATTCTGTGGTTCTTGCCACTTTATGAAGCAGTTCTGCAAGTCCTCTTTTGTGTCTTTAGTTGCACTGTTGTGGGTGCCTTAAATCAATGCAAAATGTTTATCTTTCTAGTCAGGTGTCATGGTGCATTCCTGTAACCCCAGCACATGGGCGGCTGAGGCAGAAGGATCCCCGGGAGTTCAAGTGGGTTACATAGTGAGAACCTGTCTCAAAAAAACCATACACACAAAAAAGTTTACCTTTCATGGTTATTATTATTATTACTTTGTTTTATTTTTTTGCTTTTTTTTGTTTTTTGTTTTGAGACAAGGTCTCACTATGTAGCCCAGGCTGGCCTCAAACTTGCAGTGATCCTCTGGCCTCAGCCTCCTGAGTGCTGGGATTACAGGTGTGCACTACCATGCCTGGCTTTCATGGTTAGTTTGACTTTTTAGAAGAGCCAGAAGTTGAAAGGTGACAGAGCTGGTGAATAAGGCTGACAAGGATGACATGGTAGTATACTGAGGGGAATTAATGGCAATATGTTTTTGGCTTGTAATACATTTTAAAATTGTAAACATTCACCTTATATTTTGATTTATTCTTGCGTGCAAAGAAGCAAGCTTAAAACTGACAAGAGAAGAACTGAATAGCAATTCCCATAGCTGTCAGGCTCCATGCTTTTCTACCCTTCCCCTTCTAATATCAGTACCCTACCTCTCTCCAACACACATGAGCTGCATAATTTCCATTCTGACTTTTCAGGTGGCTCCTGATTGGAGTTGTCTCAGAGCCACCAAGTACAAAAAAGGCCGCTGTCTCAAGCAGTCTTTTTTTCTGGCTGGCTTTCTGAGTTTTATAGTCACATAACTGTAAGAGCCTGGTGGCTCAGTGGTCCAGCCATTCATAGATGCTTTTAATTACCCATCAAATTTAGTTGGGAAATTTCAGGTTTTTTTCTCAGTCTCCTGTTGGAGACTCAATTTATGTTGCTCAAATTCTTCTGAGGCAATTCATGGTTCTTCTAAATAAATAGGCTTTCTCATTTTCCATTTTTTTCTGTTTTGCATGTTTTATAAAAAAAAAAAACACCCCCAAACCATGGAAACTCTTCTGGAAGCCTAAGGTCCCTTTCTTTTTAACAACCAGGAGATTTTATAGGAGATTGCTCTGATGGGCCAGGGCTCTGAAGGGTCCTCCTAAGAACAGGGTTTTCTGGTCCTCTTGAAATCCTGAATTAGTGGCTGCTGTGGGAAACAGAAGCTCTGGGGAGTCTTCATTGCAGGATCTCAAAGCCCCAACAAAACCCCTGGCATTTAGGAGCTGCACTGGCATTTTCAAAGCACTCTGTTACCGTTAATTGGTTAACATAGAACAGAGCTTTGGAAGTTAGGAAAGTCTTTGCTCTACTTTTTTTGTATATAAAGATGCTTGTTAAGAAAGATAAAGAAAAACATCTGCCTCTCAGAAAGAACTAATAAGGGTGGCAGCAGCAGGGCATGATAGGAAGAATGTGAGTTGTAGAATCAGGCAGCCTGGGAGTTCTGGCCACATCTCCCCGGGTGTGTAACAGTGGGAAAGTTATTGAGTTGCTTTGAAATTCAGATTTTTAATGTATAAGTGGGGGACAATTATGTAAAAAATACTGTGAATGTTAAAGTAAATATTAAAAGAAATTTATTACAGTAAAGAACATATTGCCATTAATCCCCCTCACTTTGAACACACTTATCCCATTGCACTTGGGGCTTTCTGAAGCAGTTTTGGAAGTCCTGTCTTGTGAGTCTTTTTGTGGCTACCACTATGTCCTGAATGGATTCAAAATGTTGACAGCAATTTCTGTCAAATAAAAACATTAAGGTGTGTCCTCTTCCACCTTATTCACTGGATCTGGCACTGTATGATTTCTGGCTCATTACCAAAATAAAATGACCATCAAAGGTAAATAATTTGAATTAACTCAAGACATTGAGGCAGCTGCAACAGCATAACTAAAGATATTCATAAAAAGGACTTCCAGAACTGTTATAGAAAGTGGCAAGAACAATGAAATAAGTGGGTTTGAAGTGAAAGAGATTACTTTGAGGGGGATTATTGGCAATGTATCTTTCACTGTAATTAAAAAAATTCACATTTTAAAAATTATACCTGCATACTACTGAGGGTTGTGTAAGATTTTCTAAAATGAAGTTACATGCATATGCAAAATGCACAGTATCTAGTACATACACAATAAATGGGCGCTATTGCTATAATGAGGAATGATATAAGAAGCTTGGAAATTTTAAAATACAATATGGTTTTCCAAACCACTAAGGCAAAAGCAGTTTGAACCCTAGGAGGTTCACATTGTGCCCTTTCCTTTTCCTCAGTTCCGTCCACACCTCTGAGGTACGATCCCATTTCCTCCTTCTTTGCTTTTGGTGTGGGGATTCTTCTTTCTTTCCTTTGTTAAGGAGCTCTCCCTCCATTCCTGATTCAGGCAATCCATTACCATGGTGCTCATTGGTTCTCTTGGTTTCCATATCAAATGTGGCCAGGGCTGTGACTTTCAAAACTTAGATAGTGAACTGCTACTTTCTTCCCATCCTGGAGCTTACTCAGACAGTTCATAGCACCTGATTTGTCTTTGCTCGCATTAACAAGTTGGACAGTGCTTCCATGTTACACTTCGAATTGATGAAATGTGTATACAAACTGGAGTCCAGGTGAGGCTGCTATGGATGAACCTAGTACAGTGGCCTGAGCATCAAGAATTGTCCAGGGCTCATTTCTGTATGGACCAGGGAGCTGCATGTTGTTAAACATGGGTTGCTTCTTAGGATAGATTTGTATTCATCCCTGTGCTAGTGCTAGTGATATAATGATGACAGAACTCATCCTCTGTCCTTGAAGAGCTGCATTCCCTTCATACAGATGTTAACATAGAAATGTCAAGGTGGCAAAATACAGAAGAAGTTGGTCTGTGGAATTTTTAGACTTGAGTTAAAGTCTAGCTCACCCATTTTCTAACTAGCATGAATTGGAGCAAATTACCGAATTTCTCTGACTTTTAGTTTCTTATTTAGCCAAATGGAGGTCATAAATCTCCCTGAAGGCTTTCAGGTAGGGAAGAGGATGAGATTAATGAGAAAAATGTTAGTTTTTATCTCTATTCATAAATAGGGACATTTATCTTCAAGGGACCACTGAGCTCTTTCCAAAATGCCTGAACACATTCTGAAGGCCTATTACAATTTTCATATTGACTCTATTAGAATATAGCTCAGAAAAAACATTTGTGGTTACCAACTAGTAACTCAGATTGTTTTCTTGTTCACTTATGAATAATTACTATGTCTTTACTGTGTGTTAAGATTGTCTTCAGGTTTGAAGCTGTCTTAGTCTCATGGACTCCATTATGAGAAGTCACAGACTCAGAGCAGAGGCCAAAGAGATCAGCTGGTCAGTGGGACAACAAAGATCTAGAACACAGGAATTCAATTTTTTGGTGAGAAATTCCATCTTCCTAAGCCATGAGAGATGCTATTGGAAACAGGACATATAAAGACATATAAGGTACACACCTACATTTCTGTGACTCAAGAACCTGACCAAATTAAAGTATTAAAGCACTTTGATGAATTATATCAGCATTGCCAACCTCTCTAGCAGTAGGGAAGGTATTTTTTAGGATATGTCAAGTTAAAACTAATGATATTATGATTTTAGAATTATTCTAAATATTTCCTTGAATTTTAAAAGAAATCATCTGACTTCTAGATATAAATAGACAGATATCCCTCTGAAGGCTTGATATTCTTACTGTCCATCTGTTTCTCTATCTCTCTGCACACACAGACATAAACATATGCACTTGAGCCACTGCTAAAGGTCACATAAAAATAGTTTGCAGAAAGAAGAGGAAAAATAGATACATTTCATTTATTTTGTTTTCAAATCTATTTTGAAGGCCAGTTTTTAAAAAGAAGGCCACTGGTTTGCTTGTCAAAGAATCTCAAAAGTTTTGTATTTTGCTCAAATCTGTGCTCAACAAATCCTCTTTCTATTTTATTCAAGGCAAAGATTTTATTTACAGTAATGATTTGCCTGAATTCAAATATAACTAATAGAGCATAAGTATTTAACTTAAAAGTTGTTCTTTTCTTATTACAGATATTAATTGGTATTTAGTCTTTATATACGACAACTCTGTATTTTTACATTCAAATAAATAATCTGAATGTATAATAACTTCTCTGAGAGAAATAAAGTGATTTTTGGTTTATTACGCTTGCAGATGAAGTACAAGAGCAAGAAACCAGAAGCTGTAGATCTAATCATTTTTTATAAATTGATGAAGGATCAAGTGAGATAATTTCTAATTCACAGCAAGAAAAGTAAAGCTTCCATAAGAAAAAATGTCTTAGTTTTTATTGTCTTAAAATGTGGACAAAATTAAATGTGTTAGTGTATAAAACTTTTAAAATAATGTCTGGAAGGTTGTAAGTACTCAGTAAACATCACTGTTATTATTATGAGAAAATATTTTGAAAAGTAAAAAAATGTCTATATGTGTTAGTCCATCTTGAGCTGTTATAACAGAAATCTTAGGGCTGGGATTTCTAAGGAACAGAGATTTATTTCTCACGGTTCTGGAGGTTGGGAGTCCATGATGAAGGGGCTGGCCCCTGGTGAGGGCTTTTTTTTCTGCATCATAGCATGGCAAAAGGTGGAAGAACAGACAAGAGTATGTGTACACAAGCAAGAGATCAAACTCACAGCCGCCAGCCCTTTCAAACCATTCATGAAGGCAGAGCCCTCATGACCTAAACAGTTCTCCTCAGATCCATTTCCCAACACTGGTGCATTGAGGATCAAGTCCCAACATATGAACTTTGGTCGGGGGGGAAACATTCCAATTGTTGCACTATACAAATAAAAGATACGATTCTATGGACAAATGTTGGTGAAGAAAAGGTCTTACACATTTCATAATTTTTGAAATTTATACTTATTTCAGTGATTTTATAATGTGAAACTATAGGCACATTTGAAAAAGGGATATCTATTTTCTTGGTTTCTAAGGATCATCAAGTTTTTGAAGATATGACTAGAAATTATGCAAGAAATATGTTTGAAACAAATAGTTGATGATATTATGGAGAACATATTATTTCAAAAGCACAGGAAAAATAAAAGAATTCAGAGCTCTCTTGTTTCACTAAGACTGCTCCTGATTTTGTCTCACTATCCAATATGTCTTCTTGCATAATTAGCCAGAGGTCAAGTATGCTGATAAAGGGAAACTGTAAAGAGAAGCTGTTTCTTTGGTCCATGTTCAGGCTTAGAGCTATAAAGGGAAAATCTAGTACAGAGAATTTTAAATTACATTTGTGTTTAAGTGAATTTTTCCTATATGCCATAAAGATTAATTCTTATATTTAGAAAAAAAAAAATCCCGGAAGGTTGAAGTAGAATGGTATTTTTTTTCAATAATTTCTTTATATTACATGTTAAATTTATAACATTAATATATTGGGTTAAATAAAATGTATGATTTTAAATAATTATTTTTTTGATGCTGGTGCTAGGGTTTGAACTCATGGCTTCACACAAGCTAGGTAAGTGCTCTACCACTGAGCTACAATCCCCACCCCTTTTTACTTTTAATGTTTGAGACAGGGTGTTGGTAAGTTGCCCAGGGTGGCTTCCAGCTTGAGACCCTCCTGAGTCAGCCTCTGAGTAGCTGAGGTTACAGATGTGCACCATAGTGCATTTAACTCAAAACATAAAGAGCAAAATAAAAAATAGATAATAGGAAATAGGGAGATAGATCTTTTTTCAAAAGAGAAGGAGACTGAAATAGAGGGAGGGGAAAGGAAGGGAGGGTAAGAGAATGAGAAAGGAATTAAGATGTGTCATGGACAGCGGTGCCTCTATTCACAAACTTCATTTGTTCCACCATTCTAGGGAAAATGGCTGCATTTGTGTTCATGTGGGAAAGATGGCCACGGTCATGTTCATCACGTAATGCAATTTTGAAACAAAAAATTCTGCCAAACGCTTCTATTTGCAAACCAAATTTTCACAAACAAAAGCATATGTGAGCTGAGGCACTACTGCACATGGACCAAGTCCCCACAAGGAAGGTAATCATTTTGTACTGCAAACATGGGCTAATAAAAAATTAAACCTGAAAAAAGACTTTTTAATGTAGCTACTAGAAATTTTAAAAGTATATGTAGTGCTCATGTTATAGTTCTCTCAGCCAGCACTGCAGTAAAATCCGAAAGAACAATGCAGGAGCAGCACTGAGCCACAGCAAGGGCAGGATCCTTAGCTCAGGAACAGGCTCAGGCTCAGATGAACAAGCATTCCATCACCTACAAAGCGCCCCAGAGAGCAACTGCTACAGAGCTCACACAGGTTTCCATTCCCGATCAACTAGAGTAACCACATGGAGCAACATGTTAAAAAGAAATTATAAGGTGAGATCCAGGGTCAGCACCAGAAGCAAGCCCACAAAAAACACTGGGTGTTGGTGGTGCCTATAGTGCCAGTGCTATGGGAGGCTGAGGCAGGAAAATCACAAGTTTGAGCCCAAACTGGGCAACTTAATGTCTTTGTAAGACTCTGTCTCAAGACAAAAAAATTAGAGCTGGGGATGTAGCTCAGTGTGAAGGCCTCGGGTTCAAGCCCTGTACCACACACACACAAAAAGGTAGATAATTAATTAGTGATGTCTGCTGCAGGTACATATGAAAATAATATCACACTATGCATTTATTTCAGTGCCTTATTTAAATGCAGTATTTTGCTAATAGTTGAACTGGTCTCAAGAATGACATGCTCATCAAAAAGATCTGTGGGATAATTTATATTTACAGAATAGTAATATGTGGATGTATTTGTCATTTTTATTTGGCTCAGGGTGAGAAGGAAGAAATATTTATTATGTGCTTTTGTTTTAACCAACATTACCTTCATTTAATACTCAGAAATGTAAAAATGGTATGTTTGGGGCCAGCTTCAGTGGTGGCTTGTATTTTAAGCCGTCTTATGTGTCCTGAGTTGAACCAGTGCGAAGACTTGCTAGTGAGGGTTATTTCTTTGTTCGGCCTTCCAGAGTACAAACCGTAAGTTTTAAAAAAGGTCACAGCGGGGCTTTAGCTCAGTGGTTCCGCCACCTGCCTTGAAAGCACAAGTTCGATCTCTGGTACCACAAAAATAAATAAATAAATAAATAAATAAATAAATAAATAAATAAATAAAATTTAAAAAAGGTCGTCACACTGTGTTTTCCTCATCCTCTTGCCTGCTAGGGTTCAAGGCCATGACTTGTACGGTCACAGAGTTTCGAGAAACAGTGCCACCACTGGGCCCCGGAGGCCACACCTTGTGTGTCTGCATGTGTTTCTTGACATTGGACTTCTGCTCGAAGGCGCGGCCACACGCGATGCGCTGGAAGGGCTTCTCCCCCGTGTGGCTCCGGATGTGCTGCTGCAGGTCGAAGTTCTTCATGAAAGACTTGTCACAGTAGGAGCACTTGAGCTTCTGAGCCTTTGGCTTCCCTGCAGCTTCCGGGAGTCCACCAGCACCTTTAGCCCGTCGGGTCTTCAGCGTCGACGGGGGTTCAAAGGTGTCCACCGTGCCCACAGTGGCACCGGAGAGAGGGGCAGCAGGGTTTGGTCCTTTCGGTTTGAATCCCTGCTTGCCGGGGCTGTACACGGGGGGCGTGGGGGTACACAGGAGCCTCCACACAGTGGCTGGGCACCTCCAGGGGTGGGTAGGGCTGCATCTCCAATGCCTGGATCTCCACTGTTCCACTCCCAGCCAGGGGCACATTGGCACTGTACACCTCCACCACACCACTGCCACCAGGGTTGGGGTGCCTGGTGGGGCTCAGGCTTTGAGGGGGAGGGGGAGGAGGTTGCGGAGGTGGGGGTGGAGGAGGCGGCGGAGGCTGGGTGAGGTAGCTGGGCACTGAATGCATGTTCAGGCTGCTCTGCACAGGGGGTGGGGCCGGGGGCGTGGGCTGGTCCAGGGAGGTGAAGGCCGACATGGCAGACATGAGCACGTCGTCGCTCACCAGGATGTTCCCCTGCATCAGGGTCTGCATCAGTGGGGATGGGGGCACTGTGATATATGTGGAGATCTTCAAGATATTGCTGAAGCCTCACCACCTACACCCTGCTCAAGTCACCACCATCCATGGCTTGGACTGTGGAACAGCCCCCAGGTGGGTCTCCTGCCTTGTTCCGTCTTGCTCTTGTCAAAATCTACTCTCCATACAGCAGCCAGAGAGACCTCCAGCGCCCAGCTCTGTGCCTGACACACAGTAAGAATTCCAATGGACCTGCTGCTGTGATCGAACAAACGAAAGGGGTAGAATGGTATTTTGCAGTGTGTGTATGTGTGTGTATATTAAACGTATTTTAAGATGGTGCAGTGGGTGTGTGACTGAAAGTCTGGAGAGAGATAGAACGTGCAGATTTTAGACAAAACATCAACAGGACTGCTTTTCTAAGGCGGAGTGACATTTGACAGATTGGATAAGCATCACTCTGCTGAAATACTTCCAATCAAGGCATTTGTGAAAAAGGAAATGCCATAATTCCAGCAAATTAAAGAAGTATATATTTAATATTTGGAAACTTCTACTTAACTTCAGGGATTTAAAAATATTTCTTGTTGTGGGGTATGGAGTTGGGGAGAGAATTAAATAACTGATCTAGGTGAAAATCTGACCTAGTTGTTTATTTTATTTTATTTTATTTTATTTTTTGAGATAGTTTCTTGCTATGTAGTTCAGGCTGGCCTTGAACTCACTATGTAGCCCAGACTGGCCTTGAACTTGTAGCAATCTTACTGCCTCAGCCTTCTGAGTGCTGGGATTACAGGTATGCACCACCATGCCCGGCTCCTTGTTTAAAATAACTTTGATGTTTAGTAATGGAAAAACCAAAGTGTTCAGAAATTCTTCTTCATTATGTATCATCGTCATCGCATCAATCATGTTATCATATCAAAGGCCATGGTCTTCTCTTGGTTGTCTTTTGGTCGCTCGTGGTCACTTCCCTTATTTTTTCTTTCTTTTAGAAGACATCATGTATGTTAATGTAGCCAAGAAAAACTGTACTAAGTGGAGAGGGAACTGGAAGAGAAGAGAAAAAAGTGAATTAAATAGTTTCTAGAGCCTCAAGAAAAGCTTTGGGAGCATGGCTCCTCTAGCCCAAGGACACTTTGAGAGTTCAACAAATATTGTGATTCTGCCTTTCCAGTGAGGTCTAAACTACCCTTAAACCCTTTCTCTCATCAGACACAGGGAACTCTGCATGCTCTTATCGATGGATTAAGCAAGGAGTCATGATTGCTCAAGCTATGGCATGAATAAAAATTAAACTTTTAGGGGATTTCTGCAATGCAGGGCAAGTTCAACTTGAAAGACCTCGAGGAGTCGTCTCGCCCTAAGGTTGTAAGAATCTTTGGATTTCAGCCATCATCTAGCACTCCCTGAATTCTGGTCAGGAAGTGACTTCTAGTCTTGGCCATGAAATTGCCATGTTACCTTGGTAAGTTCCTCTGCTTCTTCTCTGTAAAGTGAGGTTAGTACTTTGTCAGCTCCTGCATTCTGTGTGATTCCATGAAGGATGAGTTCTACCATCTTGCCTGTTGGAAGGACAGACATCAAAATAGAAAACTTTCCTCTGATATTCAAGGTCATTCATGAAAGAAGATTCCTCCCTAGCTTCAGTTGGACAACAAATACTAAAAATAGTAAGTTTTCTCTCTTCTAAGTGTGCCTTGGTCCCTGACCCTTGGGACAAACTCCTTAATCTCTTTCCTATTATTTTAGAGCGTTGAGTGACCTTCAATGTATGTCACCAGGCTCTCATGCTCATATTTTAACTGTGGCATTATGTGCTTTGTGAGAACAAGAAATAAGGGAAATATTTGCAGTATATGGATAAGACGGGGTTTCCTTAGCAACAATTTCAGTAAGAAAAATATACAGGAGGACGTGGGTTTTCCCTTACTTTCATTACCCCCAAATCTAGCCCCTAATCTATACTTAATCTTTCTTTTTTTATTGTAAGACAAAAACATATAATCATCCTCTCTCTTGAGAATCTGTTATAATTTGGAGGGTGACCCAAAATTTTATGTATGTACACATCACAGTGGGCCTTTCACTGTGTTTGGCTGCTATATTCAAGCAACTGTGTTTACCTGGCTTATTTCTTCCTTAGAACTCTTCAGAAACTCGAACGACCTGTAAAAGCTGTTTTCCTTTACCTTTTATGGATTCCTATACCCTCACGCCTGTTTCTTCTAAATGTCCTTTTGAAATACAAACACTCCAAACCATAGACACCACAGTGTGCAAATGTTGAGGGAAATCAGATGTTTACTGGAAGTCATAAGGACTAAGAGAGCATGTGAATCTTCTTGTCATTCCAAGATAATAGCTAACCCCTGGGCTGTCTCTTTTTCTCTCTTTTTCAGGCAAAATGTGCAATATGAGATGACCAATGGAAATCTCTTGAGGTTTCTTCTATTTTATGTTTTTACTTTTGGGAGCTGGAAAGGGACTTACGTTAACTTATCTGGTAAGGCTCAAGAATGAGCTAATAATATAAACATCCACTATGATTTGGCATTGCCTATGCTTGTAGCCTTCTTGCTTTTCTGTTCGTTTTTTTTTTTGGTACCAGGGATCGAACTCGGGTCCTTGGCTTGCAAGGCAGGCGGCGGAACCACTGAGCTAAATCCCTGGCCCAGCTTGTAGCCTTCTTAACATTAATTTACTAAGGAACTAGAAGAGTTCTCAAGAACTTTCATGCTGAGAATGAAGATTCCTCTCTAGTTGCTTCAGGAATAGAAGCACAGTAGCCTGAAAAAAGTGAAACTTCTCATTCTAGGCAGTTGTCCACCAAATAATATTGGTCCTTATTTTTTACTTTACCCATCTGAACTGTATTAGAGATAAGTCATGAAATAATTTTAATGGTATTTCCTCAATCATTATTTTCTTGCCAGATGTCTTTTTTTTTTTGGTACTGGGTATCGAACTTGGGTCCTTGCGAGGCAGGCGGCAGAACCACTGAGCTAAATCCCTGGCCCTAGATGTCATTGTTAATGAACTGCACATGAGCTCCCTTCTTCCTGGTTGCTTCCTGCTACCATCCTATGTCTCTGTAGGGGAAAGGAAACATACTCGGCTTTCAATGAGCATGTGTGTTTCTTCAGTTCAAGGAGCTGAGGTATATGACGCTGGCCCATTCCTATTTACAGTGGCCTGTATTTTCAATAACAGAGAAACAACTAGTATCCACAAAAATAAATAAATAAATAAATAAATAAATAAATAAAAAAAAAAAAAAGCAAGAGAAAAAGTTGGGACCTGAATGGTATGTCTTTGAGTTGACCCATCACAGAAATATGAAAGAACAGAAGCAACTGGATTTTGTTGCTTCAGTATTATTTAACATCCAACATTTTAAAAATGTGCTTATCAAAGCTTTTTACAAATAATGAACACATCAAGGAAAAAAGGAGTGGGGATGGCTATTCGGTTCTTTTTGGTTCAGTGATGAGTTTTTCCTGAGTATTCTCACAGTCTAACAAGAGATCTGGTTGTATAGAAACTAACCAGTAGAAAAGATTGGGATGTATGATTTTCAATAGCTATGTGATTTTTTTTTTTGAGTCTCAGAAAATAAGCAGCTTCTCTAGCCCACCTGTTCACATTATAATTTCTTTCTTATGTTGCTCTCTTTCCTGTTCCTTAATCCTTGGGATATAGTCTGAAGTAGAAATATTTTCCATATTTATTCTTTGGGCTTTTATTCTGGATTAGCACAAGAACAAGAAGGGCTTCTGTCCTCATCACTCCACTGAAAGCACTCCTGTCAAGGTAACCTGGGACCTCTGTTTTGCCAACTTTGATGGTCATTCTATATCTTCCTCTTCTTTGACCCCTCTCTAGTGCTGCTTCATTTACCTTCTGCTTTTCCTCTTACTGCTGGTCACCTCTGCTCAGTCTTCCTGGCTGACCCTGCTTATTTCTTTAAGTCAAAAGCCTGAGCTCCAAGATCTGGCCCAGGCCTCTTCCCTTCTCCATCCAAATTCTCTTCTTGGAGATTTCATCTTCAAATATTTGTATCCTGAAGATGTCTAAGTATAAATCACTGGCCCTGTCTTCTCCCACAAGCTCCAGCTTTCTAATAGGAATAGATTTTGTTGTGCAGAAATTTCCTCATATCTCCATTGACAGAAATTATCTGACGTCTCCTTTTGAACGGAAATCACAAATTGAACCACAGCTAACCAAAGCAGAACTCTATTGCCACTGCCACTCACCTCCCCAACAGGCTTCTCTCCCAGCCTAATTACTTAAGTGGCATCACCATCTACCCAGTTACTCAGTCAAAACCCACTCCCACTGTATATCATTACCATTTAGCTCTACTTCCTGAATAAATTGGAGATCCATTTACCTTTTGCATGTCTACTGCTATCATCTTTGTCCATGTAAGTCTTTTATAGACTGCATGCCTGAAAATCACTGCCAAGGAAATTTTCTTCTTTTTATTCTCTTCCTTATTGCAGACTTTCTCTACATTGTAGCCAGAATAATTTTCAAAAAAAGTAAGCTAGATTGCATGTTTTCTTTTCTCTCTCTTTCTCTTTCTCTCTCTCTCTCTCTCTTTCTTTCTTTCTTTCTTTCTTTCTTTCTTTCTTTCTTTCTTTCTATCTTTCTTTCTTTCTTTCTGTCTGTCTGTCTGTCTTTCTTTCTTTCCCTCCCTCCCTCCTTCCTTCCTTCCTTCCTTTCTTTCTTTTTTTGATTAGAACCTTTTATTCAGCCAAAGCATTTACTACTTGGGAATACAAAAAGATTGTCAAGATGAGCCTAGTATTGGACAGAACACTACTTAGACACAGATACAAAAACATGGTAAATATCACCTAAGAAGGTAGCAACAAAGTATGTTTCACATAGAATATAAACAAAACAGACTTGAGGCATGCCATAGTGAGGATTCTGTTTGAATGACAAAGAGTAAGGCTGTTTATAATTCACTTATTAGTCCCCTTAAAACGGGTCTAGGGAAACTAGCGTAGGCCTCATTCCAAATCCACCGTTTTTCCCCCTTCTGTCCAGGTGAGGATAGTGCATGTACTGTGCCTCTGATGGAGAGCAGCAAGTCATCATCTCTGAAGCGGGGGACTACAACTTCACCAGACACCAAACCTGCCAGCACTTTGTTCTAGGATTTCCTAGCCTCCAGAACTGCAAACATTTAAGCTTCTATTGTTGAAGAGATTAAATAAAAAGGGGTGGGTTGTGGTATTGTGTTGTGAACATGCACCAACTTCCCACGAGGACTGTGATCATTATGCACTACAAAAACATGTTCTAATAATAAATTAAACAAAATCTCTAGTGTTTACTTATTTTCCAAGTGTTTCAAGAAATGGTCAAAGAGATTCAGAACTAGAAGATACATAAGGGTGCTTTAAACAATTTATTTAACTGAAATGCCATATACTGACTTCCATTTATTTTGATACATCTTGTCCCCAAGGTGATTTAGAGGATCTTCAAGCCAATATAAATATTTTATAAATATTTGGCCATTTGGGTATACATCTGCACAATACCTCACATCTTTCAGCAAGAAAAACACTGAAGAGTAAAGACCTCACACAATTAACTGAGTATAATGAGAATCTGCTCCAAATATTTGTTTCTCTGAGGTAAAGGCACCACACACCTGTTCAATCAAGAAAACCATCCTTACAACACAGGATGATTTTTTATTTTTAAGTAGGGCTTAGGGCATTCAGCTGCTAATTAGGTGCTGCGTGGCAGAGCTACATCCCCAGCTTATGCCAAGAATTCACATAGAATAGGTTCCAACAACCCAGGCTCCTTCCCTTTGGTTCTCACAAAGTGTGCTTCTCTGGGTGGGGCAGGTTGGCGCTTCAGTTGAACCCAGGTACCTTTCTCTTTGGCTTCCTTCTTTTTTTGATCATTTTCCTTGACCCATTTCAGGAAGTTATCTTGACTCTGAGTGTTTAATATGCTCAATATGCACAGTAATACTCTTGGCAAGTATCTTGCCCTTAACTTCCTTGTTTACAATAATGCCAACAGCATGCTGGGTAACATTGTAGACTCTTCCAGTTTTGCCATGGTAGCATTTGTGTGGCATTCCTTTTTGAACAGTACCCATTCCCTTGATGTCTACAATATCACCCTTTTTGTAGTTTCGCATGTATGTGGCTAAAGGAACAACCCCGTGTTTTCTGAAAGGGCCAGAGAACATATACCGGGTTCCCCTCCTCTTCCCCTTTGTGTTTGTTGTTTTGGCAAATTACCGGAAGATTGCCGTTCTGCCAGAAAGGAAGCCATCATTTCTTTTCCTAATAACCACTCACATTGGCCTCTAGACTTGTACTCTCAGACCCATAAAACCCCTGTCTTTGTCTTTGCATTCTGTAGTACTATGGTCCTGACCTCCTGAAAAGCTTAAGCCTCCCTAAATTGCCTGGTTCCTCCTTTCTCATGGGTAAAATAAGAACAATAACAACAAAAAAGTATGAATCTGAAAATCCTTTAAAGTGTGTGGGTAGAAAATTTCCTAGGTATCCCTTTCCCCCCATTAAAGAATCAAAGATTGAACGTAAGTGGTCAGCACTGCTGCTTGTTTTCCTATGATCTGATAAATGTTACTAAGGAAAGTTGGGAAAAATAGTATGAATGTGGGGAGAAAGAGACAGATTAGTGGGAGAACAAAATGGAAAAGTAAAATACAGTGGGAGGGAGTGGCTAAAAAGAATCACAGAATAATTTTTTCTTGCTTTATAATTCATATTATAGTAAAATTCTATAAATTGAGTTACTGTAGAAAAAGGAGTAATAAAGTGATATTAATTAGAATCATATTAATAATTACATGATTTCTTCCTGAATTTATGTAATCCTGCAAAGAGCTAAAAGTGGTTTAAAAAGCTCTAATGATAATGTGTGTATATAATGTGTCTATAATAGACATTAATTATATGGTATCAAACTAATCCATAGAACTTTCTGAAGGTACAATAGACTAATAAAACACCAGAAACCTAATTGCTACTTTAGGAATTTAGAATTGTAATGACAGGAAATTTTTAATAGGAAAAATATTCAGAAAACATTTGCTATGATGTAGTTTTTCACTATAAGTTAAAAAAATCAATAAAAACAAAATATTACTGAGATCTTATTACATAGATATCACTATTAAATTTTCTCTTTTTCTAAAATATCTCATTGTGTGATTTTTAGAGCCTTTTATGAGTCAGCCACTAGAGAGCAAACTTCTTCTTTTTATAAGGCTGTAGTTTTATTTTTTTAAAAAAACACTCCACATATATATCTCGGCACACTCACAATACCACATTATCTCAGACTGTAAAATCTGATAATATAGCTTCTAGGTGCCTGGGGCAGTGGGTGTGGGGGATGGAAGTGGGGAATTTTAAGGCATTTATATTAAAAGGATAAGAAAGAACAAGATAAGATGTTGTAATGTTGAACCACTTTCCTGGAGTGAAAATGAAACCTTCTGTTAATGGAGCATAAAGTCTTATGTTTCATCCCGTGTAATAAAATATGATAGGCATTGTTTGGTCTGACAGGCATCTTGGGCCTTTTTTCAGGCTAGGGTCTCCAGAGAGACTCAAAGAGATGATACTGTTTCCAGGTGAAATGTGGATAAATTACATTGTCAGCTACCTCTGCTGTGTTCAGTTCCACAGGCTCAGCCAGGCTAAGAAAAGCTGCCAGTTCAAGAACATTGTCATCTATTGGACAAACCCCCACTACTGACATCCCTTCCAAAGGTCAGTGTGGCACCAATAACATCAATATGCAGACAGATCAATATGCTAAAGGATGCCAGGGAACCCAAGAGAGGATGCAGAGAGCAATGGGAATTTACTGCATAAAGAAGCCCCAATTTATCAGGCCCCAGAATGTATTTCCTAGCTGGCATTTTTGCCAAGATTGAGAGATATTCAACTCAGTCAAAACACAGTCTCTTCAGTGATCTGTTCACAGTTGGCCCCATGTACCCGACTCTAAGGACTCGTGGCTGAACAAAGTTGTTGGAATCAAATTTCAACTCTGTTTTCTGGGCTTTGGAATATTTGAAGGCTTATAGTATAGAATTTTTACTTTTTGAGTATTTAAACAAATAATACTTAGTAGCTATTGGTAGATAATAAAAGATATGGAAGAAGAGCGATTTCAAAAACTTAAGGGAACACTTTCCAAGGTTCATCAGCCATTCCAGTAAGGTTATTTCCTTTTGTCAAATTGAATGATGAAATTGTCAATAATTGAACAATTTAGCTTATAAAAAATGGCTGCTTCACAGGGTTTAACTTAGTGTTTTATGATGCCTGGCATTCTGTGAAGAGTTCTCACAGGGGCATTGTTCACCATTTCATGATCATTCAGCATTCACTGCATGCTCACTGAATACTCAGCACAGTTCGGCTACAACTCAGCAAAGGTCTATACTGCACATTTACCTGGTACACAGTGCTCTGGAGAAATTGAAGTGAACATTGGAATCAACCAAATTAGGTCTCTTTACAAAGCTTGTATTTTAGCTATAAGAAGAAGCTGACCATATTACATCCTCTAGAGTTGAAGTGCTGTGGGAATACAAAAGAGGATGAGAGTCAGTCCTGACTGGGAGAATTTGAGAGGGTTTCATTGCTAGGGTAGCACTTGCATGGAGGGGTGATACTTCAGTGGAAGAAGTGGCAACTTACTTGGAACTTAGGTGAGAACATTTATCCTGGAGCCACACTGCCACTTAACTAGATGTATGATTTGGAGCAATCTATTCAATTACTCTGTATCACAGTGTTCTCATCTATAAAATACGAGTGAATAGCACTTTCTGTGTTCTTTGAAATTCTGATGTTACTGGGTGTTTCCACAGGTCTGTGGGAGAGTCCAGCCTAATTCTTTACGGATACTCCAAGAAATCCCTAAAGAAAGAATTTGAGTTAAACTAGAGGAAGTCAGGCTGGCAAGTCTGGCTCAACCTTGATGCTCCAAGGAATAAGGGAGTTAAGCCAAACTCTGTTACCTGGAGTGTTTTTCTTTGGTTCAGATATGTGCCCTGATTCCTGCAGTGTGTGTGTGTGTGTGTGTGTGTGAGTGTGTGTGTGTGTGTGAGTGAGAGAGAGAGAGAGAGAGACAGAGACAGAGACAGAGACAGAGACAGACAGAAACAGAAATGAGAGAAAGAGAGAGTTTTAGATTTACAAGTAAATAAAAGATACTTTGAAAGAGCAATTTTCACCTCAATTCTCTAAGACCCCAGAGCTCTGGCAGAATTGCTTTCATAGCCTTTAAAAAACTGTAACACAGGACAAGGAGTAGGGCAGGGAGAGATTTGGAGGACTGACATCTTCAGAGGCCACAGGCTAGTACTCTCACCTCCATGTCCCCAGGGCTTCTGCAGTGAGAGCAACATCTTCATCCATTTCAAATAGGATTGCTCTTGGCCACATTGGAGACAGCTCCTGGGAATGCTCAGATATTCTAAGTGGGTGGGAGCTCTCCAGCAGGAGAAGAGTCCTACAATGGCAAGTAGGTGAGAGTTAGCAAAAGAAAGTCATGATCCAGTGGAATCCAATTTTTTTTACCCATTAAGTTTATTGGTACATTTTAGGTGTACAACACAATTACATTTCTCATTGGGAATTGTACCTTTACATAATGCATCTTGGTTCTTTTTTCCCCCCATTCCTAGCCCTCCCTTCACCCCCTTCACCTTTCCTTATTTACAAAGACTTTATTTCCATTTTTTAGATTTCTCATCATTTTTCCTTTCCCTTCTTTCCTTTCCCCTACCCCTCCCACTACCCCTACCCCTTTGGACATTTTCTTCCTATTTTGCATTATCGATACTCATTCTAATCATTGTTACATTTTAGGTATACAATATAATGACATTCATCATTGGAAATTTGCACCTTTACATCATTTCTCTTGGTTCTTATTTTTCACCCTTGCCCATCCCTCCCTTCAACCCCTCCAGTCCTTCCTATTTACAAAGATTTTGTTCCTATTTTTCCATTTTCTCATATTAATTCCATTCCCTTCTTTCCTTTCCC
>NW_004624799.1:6426765-6502563 GCF_000247695.1 Heterocephalus glaber | reverse complement strand
CCCCTTTTGTTGCCAGTTCAGTGGGTCCAGGTGGTTGAATATCAGAGTGTTCCATCTCATTTCCCTTTGGGGTTGCTGTAGGTGATGTGGAAGTCTGGTTTTGAGACTTATTTATGTGTTTTCTCATTTCGACTGGGGCGGGGGGCTGTTAGCACCTGCACGGATTACCTCCTCTGAGCTGTGAGTGGTGGGACAGGGGCTGGGAACAGCTTTAGGTATGGTGGCCCAAAAGCCCTTTCCTCTCAGCTGGGAGCAGCAGGAGAGATGGTGGCAGGGAAGCCCTTTCCTCTGGACCAGGAGCAGTGAGATGCCCGGAGGCTCAGAAGCCGGGAGCAGCGGGACTCAGTACCGTGGTCTGGTGGTCCTGTGTCTTCTGCGTCTTTGTAGTGTGGAACCAGGTGGCTGCCTGTCTGCAGCGGGCTGATTCCGGGTGTTCCGTGCCCCTTTTTGTAACTTTTGAAGGTCAGACAAGTTCTTAAAAAGTTCTCTTCCAACCTTGTAATGTGTCTTATAGTGAATATCTGAAAAAAAATGACCAAAGTAATATACTATGATTATATTTTTCTTGTGGTTTTTCTTTTTCTTAAGAATTAATAACTGCTACTTTCATTTGCTCAAGTTCCTTTGACACATAAGTCTTCCTATTTTTCTAGCTCTGCAAAGTGATTCTATATAATTTTCCACATGAACAAAAGAAAAGTTAAATTAAAATCATCATTAGCTTGTCATATAGTGCAGATTACCTTTGAGGTATTTAAAAAATGTATTTTGTTGTGTTTCCATCAAGATTTTAAACTAATGAAAAACACGTATATTTGGAATTCACTAAATTTGGTAAATTTATTTAAATACCTATTTGTTATTGTTTATATCTAGATGTCCTTCCAAAGCCTTACATGCTCATAGTTGGGGTTTTTGGGAGGTAATTGGAACTTGGGGCTATGAAGCACCTCAGGAGATTAGTCCACTGATGAATTTATAGGTAAATGTGATATTGGGAAGTAGAGTCTGGTCGGAAGATGTGGGTCACTGGGGATGTGGCCTGGCAGCGTTCCTCTCCTTCCCCAGCTCCTCCTTTCATTCTCTGCTGCCCAACTGCTCTACCATGAGAAGCTTTTCCTCTGCCATGCCCTTCTGCCCTGCAGCCTGTGCTGGAGCTGACCGACTATGGACTGAAACTTCTCTGAGTTGAAATAAACTTTCCCTTTTTTAATTTGTTGGTGTTGTGTGTTGAGACAGTATATATCAATCTCTCTTGGTTCATTGCCTGTGGAAAAGGACACTATCCTCTTCTGTCGGGTGGGGGGTGGGGGTGGGTAAAATTGCTGATTGTGCTCTGGAATTGGCAGTGGAAAAGGCTGGAGTTTCAATATTTAAGATGCAGATCTTCACTTGGTCTTTTTATTCTTAGTATAGTACCGCACCCAATCCTCCTCTCTGTTGATTCCTCCTGTCTGTAGAATTTGTGGTTCAGTTTCTTCAGGTACCATATGGTAAAAGAAGGGTAGTTACCTTGTCTTCCAAAGTAGGAATGAGAACTGCTCTTTATACATATTTATCAATGAATCCTCATCTTCAGCTGACTGAAGCTTTCCTGACGTACACGTGTCATTCAAGGTACCTTGTGTCTCCATCTTTGAGCTCTTTGAGATTCTCAGAACCAAATCTGCATTGAATTAGTGTCTGTTATGGTAGTGTTCTTGTTGTTAATTATTACCATACATTCCACAGGTGTTTTGATCTTCTTTCCTCTGTACTAAATCATTTACTATATTTTTATCTAATTTTCATACAATAGGCTAAGATATAGTTGTTGTGGTAAGCAGAAAAATCCTTCCCCATCCCCAGGATATTCACACTCAACCCCTTGAATCTGAATGTTTCCTTATTTGGAAAAAGATCTTTGCAGATGTGATTAAATTAAAAAATTTGAGATTAGGAGATTACCCTGGATTATCTGAGTAGGACCTAACTGCCATCACATGTATCCTTATACAAGAGACACACAGAAGATAGGCAGGAAGAGGAAAAGGCAAGGTGATGATGGAGGTAGAGATTGGAGTAATGTAACCACAAGCCTAAGAGTTGCTGATGTCACAAGAAGGTGGGAGAGACAACACATGGATTCTCCCTAGCATCTTAAGGGAGTGCGGTTCTGCCCACATCCTGATTTTGTACTTCTGCCCTGCAGAATTGTGAAAGACTACATTCCTGCTCTTTTAAGTCACCTAGTTGATAGCAATTTGTTATAGAGCACTAAGAAATGAGTACAAATTATTTTCTAGACTTTTCAAGATAAGATAAAATTTATGCTTCAGTTTTTTATTCTCTTGGTTATTATGAAAAAGGAGCACTTACTGTGCATCTTGAATCTGGGATTACTATATTGTAATTTAATATTTCTTTATTTTTGAACATTTTGCTTGCTTCTAGTCTTTACTGTGATGAGTCACAGTGAATATATCAGTCATAAGAACTTACAAAATATTTTTTAGTTATTTGTACTTATTACTCATAGATCTCTTATTTATGTCCTTTGTCTGAGTTTCTGATTATTTCTTTAACATGGTTTATAGAAGATAAACTATAAATTAGCAAATTAAATTAAAAGGCACTATTTTGGATTTTGATGTATATGTTTAAAATATTTTTTTTAAAACTTATTTACTTTCCCACAAAAGGTACGTGGGGATGCCAGTTTCATTCCAGCCTGACCAACAAATAATATCATCAAAATAATCACCAATAAAATACATAAGAATACTTTACTTTAATTTCCATTTCTTTAATAGTAATGTTGAGGGGGCCGGGGATTTAGCTCAGTGGTTCTGCCACCTGCTTCACAAGTGCAAGGACCAGAGTTCCATCCCCGGTACCAAAAAAAAAAAAAAAAAGTAATGTTGAATGCTTGCACATATTTATTATTTGTTTTTCTTTGAGTAAAGCTTGCTCATGTTCTTTGCCTGTTGTTTGATTAAGATTTTAATATTTGTAGCCATAAATAGTTTTGTACCAAAACTGATATATAAATTTTATGTGAGTCCAATCAAAATACCAATAGCATTCTTCACAGAACTAGTAAAAACAACCCTAAACTTTGTATGGACAAAAAGAGATCTATAATAGCCAAAGCAATCCTGAACATAAAGGGCAAAGCAGAAGGCATCATAATTCCTCATATGAAGCTATACAACAAACCTACAATAATGAAAATGACGTGGTACTGGCACAAAAATAGACATGTTGACCAATGGGATAAAATTGAGAACCTGGAAAAAAACTTATGCACCTTCAGTCACCTGATTTTTGAAAAAGGGGCCAAAAACGTGTTGGAAAAGAGATTGCCTCTTTAACAAATGATGCTGGGAAAATTGATAATCTGCATGCAGAAGAATAAATCCAGACCCATACTGTTTACCCTTTATTAAAGTCAAATAAAAATTGATCAAAGACCTAGATATTAAAACAGAAACATTGACTCTATTGGAAGATAAAATAGGTAAAATTCTTGAAGACAAAGATATAGGCAAGGACTTTCTGAACAGAACTCCAATTGTACAAGAAATAGTACCAAGAATCAACAAATGGGATTATATCAAATTAAAAGGCTTCTGCACAGCAAAGGAAACAATCAACAGAGTGAAGAGATACCCTACATATGGGAATTTTTTTTTTTACCAGCTACTCCTCTAATAGAGGATTAATATCTAATATCCAGAATAAAGAACTAAAAAATGAGACCCCCACATAAAAATCCCAATTAAAAAAATAAGCATTTGAAATGAACAGACACGTTTGAAAAGAAGAAGTACAAATGGCCAATAATTACATGAAAAAATGTTTAGCATCTTTGGACATTAGAGAAATGCCACTCAAAACAACACTGAAAGCCCATTTGACCCCAGCAAGACTAGCTGTCATCAAGGGCTCAGAAAAAGAACAAATGCTGGTGAGGTTATTGGGAAAAAAGGACCCCTCTTACATTGCTTGTGGGAATATAAACTAGTATAATTACTATAGAAACCAGTATGGAGAATCCTCAAAAAAACTACAAATAGAAATTCTATTTGACCTAGTTATTCCTCTTCTAGGTATCTTCCTGAAAGAGTTAAAGTCATTTACAGTGATACATGCATACTCATGTTTATAGCAGTACAATTCACAATAGCTAAAATATGGAAGACGCCTATATGCTCATCAACAGATGAATAAATAAAGAAAATGTGGTACATATACATAATGGAGTACTACTCTGGCATAAAGAAGGATAAATTTGAGTCTTTTGTATGAAAATGGGTAGACCTTGATATCATAATGCTAAGTGAAATAAATCAGCCCCCAAAGTTAAACATTGCATGAATTACCTTATATGAGAGACACAAAATATAAATAACTTAAAGCAAAGCAAAATAAAAGAGAGATGGCTGGCAAAATAAAAGAAATAGTAGGAAAAATAAAAGAGAGAGGGTGGGCAACAGAATTTTGTGGAGATGGGGAGGGGATTTTAAAAAAGGGTAAGATAGAAAAACAGTGCAGGACATGGAAAGAAAGATTAAAAATGATGAAGATGTCTCTAATTTCTCATTTTTTATGGCTGAGTAGTACTCCATTTTATAAAAAAAACACATTTTCTTTATCCAGTCTCCAGTTGATGGGCATTTTTTCCAAGTTTTAGCTATTACAAACTACATTTATAACTAAGTGGATGCACATTGAGGCAATACTCTTAAGTGAAATAAATAGGACACATGTGTAAATACTAAATAGTTTCTCTGGTGTGAGAAACTGAAAGTGTAAATAAGGACTAAATGTATAATAGGTAATGTGAAATAGGAAAAAAAGGGGCAAAGGGAAAGGAAGTGGGAGGGCTAGGGGAAAGGATAGAAGGGAATGGGATTAATAGAGAAAATGGAAAAATAGGAACAAAATCTTTGTAAATAGGGAGGACTGGAGAGGTTGAAGGGAGGGCTGGGCAAGGGTGAAAAATAAGAACCAAGAGAGACTATGTAAAGGTGCAAATTTCCAATGATGGATGTCATTATATTGTATACCTAAAATGTACCAATGATTAGAATGAATAATTGATAATGTAAAATAGGAAGAAAAGGTCCAAAGGAGTAGGGGTAGTGGGAGGGGTAGGGGAAAGGAAAGAAGGGAAAGGAAAAATGATGAGAAATGGAAAAAATGGAAATAAGGTCTTTGTAAATAGGTAAGGGTGAAGGGAGGGCTAGGAATGGGGAAAAAAAGAACCAAGATGCATTATGTAAAGGTACAATTCCCAATGAGAAATGTAGTTGTGTTGTATACCTACAATGTACCAATAAAAAAATTTAATACAAAAAAAAAACCAAGAGAGATTATGTAATGGTGCAGCCATCCAATGATAAATGTCATTATATTGTATACTTAAAATGCACCAATCAAAGTAAATTTAAAAAAAGAAAAAAAATGATGATGTGATATGTATATGTACCAATTCCCTAAGAAGAATGTAATGATTATGTGTTACATATATCAACAATTTTAAAAAGTGGCAAAAAAGATGGGATAAGAGTATTAGAAGTGAGGGGAGTATTTTGAGAGGGATTTATGGCAATATTTTTTACTATAATAAATTTTTTAAAATTTACACATTCACTGTAAAAGAAGTTTTAATTTTTGTTGATTTACAAATGAAGAATGTACATATTCTTGTCATATTAATCTCAAGGCTTTTGATAGTTTATGGTTTGGTGTTGAAAAAATTTTAGTGATACGTTAGAACATATAGAAGCTTAATATTTTTACAGTCAAATTTATTCATATTTCCTGTTGTGATTCCTTCCCATGTTTTATCCTCAGAAAGCTTTTCCCTAAATAAGGGTAAATTTAAAAAGATCATAAACGCTTATTTCTGGAATTTATTTGGTGCATAACACAGAGAGCTACTCTAACATGCCCTCCATTTTAGTCACCAATTGTCCTAATTTATTTATGGAATAATTCTTCCTCTGTCCACTAATTTGGGTCATTGTCCCTGCCTCCAAGCCACTCTACATGTTACAACTAGATAGGCATTCTTAAAATTTCCATAGACTCTTATTTTCCCCGTCAGAAAAATGTTATTTATTAATGGATATAAATTAAAGCTATATTTCTTATCTCTTCAGTGACCCTTACCTACCACTTCAGTCTTATAATCACCCTTCTGACACATTTATGCAAACTTGTGGTTTCAATTACATTATCCTGCAGACACAGTTTTTGTATTTCCACCTTCATGTCTTGGCATAAGCCATTTCATTCCCTGAAATGTCCTTTTCTTTTTTATATGTAAATTATATCAGCTTTTAAGACTGTCCCCAAAGCAGAACTAGATGGACCTGTCCCCCAGTATTTGGTTCCTACTCAACGTTTGGTTTGGCTGCCAAAACGGATGGTGCCACACTCTCCCCAAGAGGATGTGTAAAGATTTATTACCCCCATGATGAGGCTCTGTGTGGAGGGCAAGCCAGGTTTCCAAGCTGATCCAAAGATTCTGGAGACAGAAGAAAGGGTATTGGCTCAGCTTTTGGGGGGCCTTAGGGTTTCTGGAAAGGCTGAGGTATGCATGTATGGCTTAAACTTACTGCCAACACCAAAGGAAAGGATACCCAGATTTCTTATTGGCTTGCCCAGATGTGAGGCAGAAATGGTATGGGAATGATGAAGCTGAGCACTATCAACAACCCAACAACAAAGATGGCATTAGATTACTTACAAAGTCCGATGCAAATTCCACTGACTTTCCTGATTCCCAGTTATCATTCTTTTTGAATTCCTGATTTTTAGAATTTACTATCTCATGCTACTGTTTAACTTTTTAGTATTTGACTTCTGGAAAGAAATTTAATTACTTTAAAGTCATACCTCCAAGGTATGAGCCACGTTTTTTAAGTCCTGACGCTTATAAAGTTCAGGGATGGCTTTGCCTATGAAATGAATAAAAAGTAGGTAAAGACCTTGCTAGAGCCTATGCTTGTAAAGGGCTCTGAAGATTTAGGTTCATTAGCTTAATGGAAATTTTCTTTTGCATTCCTCATGTGGTTAAAATTTTAAAAATTGCATTCATTGAAGTTTATTTTTATTATTTATAGTTCTGAATTTTTACATGTGTGCATAGATTCTTATAACTGCTGTGCTGCACAGGGAACTGCAAGTTCAGACAGTAAAATAATCACTCTGTTGTCCTTTGTATCTTGGGTCTCTCAATCCCTCTTCTATTTTAACCCTTAAAAACAGCAGCTTTGTTATACTGTATTTTCCAAGTACAGTGCTCTATAGGCAATGACCATCTGGTAAGTTTGTTGTGAATAATAAGAGAAAGATAACTTTTTTTTTATGGTAAGAGTGGATTCCTGGTAATGAAGGAAAATATCAAATATATTTTCTGATAAATATTAGATAGGAAGCCTTCCATTAAACTAAGTCAGAACTCACAAAGTTTTAAAAATTACCACATTTTTATTTAAGATCTTCAGTGATGAAGTTTTAAAAATTTGACTAGTTTTTGATCCCTCCTTTTGCTTGATGTTCGACTTAATTGGCATTACATAATGTCTTGGAGATTATGCTTAATAAACACTTGGCAATTTAAATTTGTGGACTAACATGGATATGGCCAAACTCCAAGCAATATTCTTTTGAAAACAAGCTCTTTCAAAGGAAGCAAACTGAGACGAGAGAAGAGAAAGTCTTTTTCGGAGATTGAAATTTTGAAATACTGTGAGGGATTAGATCTAGAATGTCCCCCAAAGGCATCATGTGTTCAGAGGTGGGGCTTTTGCAATGTGATTGGACAATGAGGGGCTATAGCTGACTTGAGGTTAGGAAGTTGGGCTGGCTGGAGGTGGGTCACTGGGATGTGACCTGGAAGAATGCATCTCCTTGCATAGCTCCTCTCCTCTCAGCTTCCTGGCCACCTCCATGTGAACAGCTTTTCATCTGCCATCCTCCTCTGCAGTACCCTTTCTGCCTTGGAGACAGCTGACCATGAACTAAAGATGTGAGCCCCTTTTCCTTTCAGTTGTAGGTATCAAGTATTTTGTCCCAGCGATGAAAAAATGACTAGACAAATATTAATGCCTTTGCAACTTCAAATCCCCAGGATCCAAAATGATTCTGTATAGTGCAGATCAGATTGATTTTCACCAAGCTCATCTGCTATGGGTGGATATCTGAGTTATTGTTTTAACAGCATCATCACTACTAGACCTGGAATTTTCACTTAATCTGAAACTTAAAATGGTTTTCCAAACAAGGAAAAGAGGAAGCAGAATGCTCTTCTCACTTCCTTAAGTCTTGATGATGAATTGTTTTCAAATATCACTGTGTACCTGACCTTCAGCAGGAAATAATTGTGCTGCAGTTTGCTCATTGCAGAGAAAGAGAAGGGTCACACAACTGGGTGTTCCAGATAAAAGTCCAATTAATCTCACAACAGTTTCTCACAGAGTAAAGAGAAGAAGCTAAGTAGGCATAGACTTTAGCTCCCGAGTGCATCTTCTTACCCTGTGATTAATCGTATTAACCAAACAGTGTTAATTCAACCGGAGAGGAAGATGGGGAATTCTGTTCCCCTCTGTCTTCCTGCCACTCACCTAAATGTCTAACCATCAGAATCTTGTCAACAATCAAGTTGTTGTTTGTTTAGCAGAATGACAAACAGAACTGTTGGTAAGATGTTAAGAAAACCTAGTCTTAGCAGCAGCTGGCAGCCAGCCAAGATAGAATTCTCTGGAGAATCAAAGACGGTTTTTATCCCCCCTCTATAGGCCTGAGGATTTGAAACACTGTGATCATTTCTGGGAGAGCGGCACAGGTTTACAAAACGCCATCTTTGGTAATAGTGTCATACAATGTCTTTTAAAGCTGGCTAACAGTTGTTGTATGCACATTTATGTGACAGATTTATCTGCATAGACCAGACTTTCGGCTGTGGATTATTTTCTATTGTGTCTAAAATGATAAGACTAGTCATTTCTTGGGTTCAACCCTTGTGGGAAATTAGGTGGTCATTCCTTTGCCCCTTCGGTTTCACTCTCCTTCAATTACAATCATCCAAATTGAGTTTGATTAGCATAAGCTAGATTTCCTACAAGAGTCGCTTAATACATTTCTTCTATAGTCAAGTTCCACTCAGACACAGTAAGCCCCTCTTGTTCATCCAGTATGTCATTCAAATAGATGCCAAAGACAGGTGCATGGATCTGTGGCACTGGTAATGACAAAGGAATGAGGTTGCAGTGTGAGGCTCAGAAACCAATGCGGTAACACCGAAGACTGTCTGGTAGAGGCCAAAGACCTCCTGCTACAGCTGTTCTTAAAACCTGCTCTCAGCACACTGTTAAGGACAAAAATGGTAACAAGGAAGTTGTGATTATTTTTTTAAGAGAACAAAGTCTCTAAAATTTATCAAATAAAGGAAGACTTCATTGCAGCATGAAAATTAATCTCCTGGCTATCCAAGGCTGGGAACTGCAGGGTGAAGGAGATTCTCTTTCAAGTGACACATGGCTTTTTTCTTTCATGATCTCTTTGTGTATTTTGTGATTTTTGCCTGTGTGGTATTTTTTTTCTTTTTTAACACTTTATCTGTGGGTATCCTTTGAGATCTAGTTTGAAGTTAGTACTACCAACACAGGTACTCTAGGAGCTACATTCTGTACTTTGGACTACACAGAAAACAGTTGAACAGCAAAACATGAAAACATGGTTATGAATATTCAAGGGAGACTGTTTAAGCCTCTATCAGCATCAAGAGCAAGATAGACATGATTCCTTGCTGCCAGCTTCTGTAAAACAGGGTTCATTTCTCAATCATCTATAAACTAGAGGTTTAACCCTCCGGCATCTCAACATTTTGTGGGTGAGGGCCTCATTTTTAGATTACCCATGTTGGGTGGTCCCAGTAGTTCTGTGAAGACCTCAAAGCAGAGGGAAATGTGGGACCATGTGGTACAAAATATGGCCACCATTCCTTAGCAGGGCTGTGAGCAGGTTGTTTCCCAATTAAGAGGGCATGGGAAGGAGCTATAAAACATTTTTCACACAAATACATGTAAAAATAGTAATCTCCTCTCCCTTGTAAAATAAACATACAAAAATATATCAAAAATGGTTGGATGAGATTTAAGTAGAGATGATTTTACAAATTATTCCCTAAAGTGAGATGGATGGTTATTGTGACACAATACCAAATACCCAAAGGATAATCCTATGTTAGGGACTTAGTATCAACATGGCCCTTAAACACATGTTTATGTCTTTTAAAAGATGGTGAAATTATTGCAGTTACTACATGAAAATCAAAATAGATTCACTAAAACCAGTGTAAGAACTATATTAGCAACTTTGATTAAAAAGTCATTTGTAAGTATTATGAAATGTTCAGGAATTTATTTAAAATACACATTTGCATCGCTGAAGTAGTACAATAACAAGTAAAATAAGGATCAGCATCGACTTCTCTCTCTACAGCTGCTGTTGCTTTACAGCTAACTTGTTGGAAGAGTGTGTAGGCGCTGCCTCTAACTTTTCTACTCCCCCCCCATTTTCCTCTCAATCCACCCTAATTTGTAACCCTTAGCACTGCCTAGGAACTTCTCAATAACAGAAAATTCATAGGAATAGAGATCTTGTCTATTTTATTCACTAGGGTGGCTCCAACTTTAAGGACAATGCTTAACACCTAACAGGTTCTCAATAAATATTTATTAAAGAAGTGAATGCATACAATGGAATGTCAACCACCCATTAAAATGATGGTACTTATGAACAGTTTTAATCATATAGGAAAATGGTTATGATAAAATGCTAAACAGAAAAAAGGATAGAAAACTGTATTTTTCATGTGACTTCAACTCTAAAATTGCATGGAAAAAAGACTGGAAGAAATATCCCAGTATGTGAATAGTGGTTTTGTGGAATGGGATTCAAAATGATAATGATTTTCTTTTTGTCTATTTCTTACTATTCTGCTCATCCTTAGTATGGGTAGATAATTAATCAAAACTTGTATCTAAGTAAACATAAAGAACATGACACAATATTTCAGAGTACCTTAATTTTAGGCTCAAATAGCATGGTGGCACACCTCTATAATCCCAGCGTTTGGGAGGTTTAGCCAGGAGGATCACCACAAGTTGAAGGCCAGTCTGGGCTACATAATGAGTTCAAGGTTAGCCTGAACTACATAAGCAAGACCCTACCTCAAAAAACAAAACAAAACAAAACAAAATCAAATAGCAAATTTTACTGTAGTACTTATGAAGATAATATACTAGATGAGATCACATTTGGTAGGTGAGATTAATTGTTTAGATAATAGGTGTATTGTTACCTATCTTTGTAGTTGCTTCAGTCTCATTTCTCTAACCAGATAACAATCATCTGGTGTATTAATTACTTTCCCATTTCTAGGACAAAATACCTGGTGCCTGCAACTCAAAGAGGAAAGGTTTATTTTGTTCGTGATTCTGGTGGGTTCATTGTGGCTGGCTAGCTCCAAGGCAGAAAGGACATAGAGGGTATGGCAGATGACAGCTGCTTACCCTGTGTCAGTCAGGAAACAGAGAGCAAAGGTATGAACCAGGGACAAGAACACATCATTCCAGGTCACGCCCCTTCTTCCAACCAGGTCCCACCTCCTAACACATAAGACTTTGGGAGACATTTTAGATCTAAACCATAACGCCATGCTAATATATGATAACCACAACAGTAGGCATTTACTAGGTCATGACTATGTGCAGCACATACATTATTTCACTGAATCATCACACCAGCCCTCTGAGGGATATGCTGTTATTCTTACCAAATTCAGATGAGAAAACTTGGGCAAAATGTGTCTGGAACTCATTTAGAGTCATGGTGCCAGTAAGTAGTCCAGATCAAGTGCAGTTCTCAGGGTTCTTGGGACCATGGTTTTCACTGATCAACACCCTCCAGAGTGCTCTGTCCTATGCACAGAGGTAAGATGCCAGAAACAGTTTACAACATATACTGGAAATTGACCATTGCAGGAATTATCAGCAACTGCTGTACACATTGTTTTAGATATGTTATTTTTCCCACTTGACTGGCAGAAGCAAAAGTGAGTTGGTGCCTTGTTTGGATCATTTTATTGGAATAAAATGAGAATAACTTAATGAAAATAATTTAGAGATTAATTGTTATTGCTGAGAAGTGTATAAAAGCAAAGTACGGTTCAGTTCAAAAAGATACTTTAAAAATCTGCACTTCACACTGATCACTTCTTCCACATGGGTAGAACTGGGCCATAACACCCCATGTCTGCTTCTGGGACGTTTAACTGAGAGGGAAGACAGGTAGCATCACAGCAGTAGGCATACACTTTGCTTCAACAGCCTGTGGGTATGTCATTAGAAAAGAAAAGAAAATTAAATGCGCATGGTGAAAAAAGGTACAAAAGAGAATACAGTGAAAAGTCAATCTCCACCCTCAACCCTCATTTCTTTTCCCTAGAGGCAACCATTATTACCAATTTCTTGAATGTTCTTCCAGAAACATTTTATGCATGAAATTATATATTCAGTATTTATGTGTATGCCTTTTGAAATGCACACAGTATCAAATTACACCCACCTCCCTTTCCTTCCTCTTAATATGTCTTGGCAAGGTTGCCATATATGGTTGTATACAGGGCACTAGGCAAGGGGAGAGGGGGATGAAAGTCAGTAAACCATGTTCTCTGGTAGAGTCTGGATCTGCTGCAAGGGGCTCCTTTTCCTTATTTCCACAAAGTTGCCATTTTAGGCCCTTAGTTTGTCCACATTAGCACATAGAGATCTACTTCCTTCTTTTTCCTCCTTGAAAGTATTTTGTGGCAGTAGATAAATAACACTTTAACTTGGTTCCTGTTGGCAGACATTGGAGTCTTTCTAGTTTTTTGCTCTTAGGAAAAAAATGCAGTAACAAATTTCCTTGTCTAAACATCTTTGGGCACCTGTGTGAGGAATAAGTTTGGGAATGCCATTTTTGAGATTCTGAGACATTTGGTTTCAAATGAGAAACAAAACATGTTGATTTAAAAAGACTTGAACTCCGGAGGCATTTCTTCTTTAATTTTTGTAAGCAGTGCCACAAATTCTCACCCACTGTCAGCCTTGGTAATTGACTTCCAGCTGCTTCAGGAAGTGTTTGCTTTCTTCCCTTGGAGCCTAATCATCCCCTGCAGGTGTCTTTCCTTTCCAAGTGGCCCTCATCTCTCTGTAAGCAGAGTCCTAGACTGAGCCAGAGCTCTTCCTTGTTCTTGGGGAGGGCCTCACTCACTGAACTTCAGAAGACTCAGTTTCCCACTCGATTTCCATGGGAGGGAGTGGTACATTCTCATACCTATGAAGGCCTTGGTTTTCACGCTATTAAATGTCAATAAATCTGAATCTCTCAAGTACAAAGAAAATATATGCCCAAAGTGAAGGGATTTCTGTGAAAGAATTATTCCCAGAGGCAATGTGTGGTAATCAAGAGGTCAAGGCTTTTATTCTTTTTTTTTCTTTTTCATTGCTGTGAATGGAACCCAGGGTCTAGTGCATGCTTGGCAAGTGCTCTGTCACTGAGCTGCACCTTCAGCCTAGCCAGAGTCTTTAGAATCAGTAAACAGAATAAGGAATAGAATGTTCCATCTTCCAAGTTTAATAATGGAATTAAGAAAAGGAATTTGTATGTAGCAGGCAATGATGATGATGATAATAGTGGCTGTGGTGATGATGGTGATGATCTTGGGAATTCTGTTTTATCTGTTCTGGGAACTGTGGTCAGCGTTCTATAGGTGTTAACTGATGTTCACTCCATATTGTAAGCATCATACCTCCATGTAAAAACCAAGAGCAGACAGGTGAAATCACTTGTTCCAGGATTTGCAGTTTCAAAGGAGCAGGGCTAGCTTGTAAATACTATGCTCCTCCAAGCTTCCACTGATGTTCCTTCCTAGGTAAGTATAATAAAACTTTCTTGAGAGGGAAGTAAGCAATGTTCTAATCATGTTCTGAGCAGTGAGATACATAGGTTCCTTCTTTCAGTTTTCTACAGACCATTTCTTTTCAGCCAATTTGCATATTCTGTAGCATTTGAATTTTAAGAATATCTTTGGTCAGTAATAATGCAAAAGATAACTTTTTTTAAGGTGACAGATAAACTAACAAAGAGGTTTGAGTATCTGAAAAATTAATAAAGAAGTCCTTGTAAAGAAACTTTGGTCTGAGATTCTGTAAAAATATATTGTCACAATGAAGTACTGTGTTGATTATCTCTGTACCCTTGAATATTTTACTGTGCTTTGTGTTTTTCTTAGTGGATACTTCAACCCTAAAGAAACTTTTCTATATTCTTTACCTTTTGATTTCATCTTTCCACCTATGAAACATACAGGACTCTTAATTCCTTCCTCCAATGCTAAGTCAGAATCTCCACAGCTTATTTCTCTTACCTCACGGCAACTCCACTGTGGTTGGCACTCTCACTGCAGTCTCCAACCATGGTGGTAGATTTTCCAATTTCTTATGTCTTTTTTTTGAGTAACACGATTTCTAGGATACCTTTTGGGGTAGGAAGAAGTAATACAAGGCAGTTGTGGGGGAAATAAGTCCATGAATCTTTGCCTACCCGGAAAGCTACGTTTGCAGACCGTTGCACGTGTGGCAGTAGCTTACCCTCTGAACTGGATCATTGCTTATACTGTTCTTAAAATGTTTGAAGGAATCACTTCATTAATGCTGTTATTCAAAATGGGAAAGCATGTTCTCACTTATTCTTTCTAAATAACATCTTCCTGTTTTTTAGATGAATCTACCCATGCTGATCAGGCTAATGGGCAAATATTTAACATTTTTGTGACTTCTCTTGTGAAAGTTTAACTTCCAGTGCTACTTGATGTTGCTTAAACACTGAATGAGCAGACTATTTGTATGCACCCAATACACACTTATTTGGAGTGGCTAATGTGTACAAATCATGGCACAAGGTGGGTGTGGTGCCTAAAGTAATGGTTCCAGTCTATGTGGATATGGTTGCCAGATAAAATACAGAATGTATGATAAAATGCAGGATAAAATCTAAAATTCAGAGAAACAAAGAATAATTTTAAGTATAGGTACATTTTGTACAGTATTTGGGATATATTATACTAAAATTTGCTTACTATTTATCTGAAATTTAAATTTAACTGGCATTTGTATCTTAATTTGCTAATTCTGGAAATTCTCATTGTGGGAGACTGACATCTAAATAAGCACAGAAAAAAAGTAAGCACAGGACACTGGGGTAAATGCCAGTATGGGGTACACCAAAACATTCCAGCAGCTATTTCTATGTTGTTTGTGGAAAAGAAACTCTGGTAGGGAATGAAGGGGCAGCTGATCACAGGATGTGTTTCCAGGCTGATAAGACAGAGTGTGAAGACCTTCACAGTGCCCTATTCTTTGACCTATGGGAAAAGTCAAGCAGAAGTTTGTGGAAATTGTATCGTTATGGTTTGGACATGATATGCATACCACAGTTCATGTGTTGGGGGCTTGGTTCTCAAGGCAGCAATGCTCAGGGCTGATGGGCTTTTGAGAAGTGGTTGGATAATAAGGGCCTAACTACATCAGTGGATTAAGCTACCAATGGAATAATTTGCTGGCATAATCAGGAGGTGATGGAATTTAGGAGGTGGGACCTAGTTGAAGGGAATGGCTCATGGTGATGTAAACCTGGGGACTATATGTTGCTTTCAGCTCCTTCTTAGGCTCTTTCCCTCTCTCTCTGTTCCCTGGCTGCCATGTGATGAGCAGCTTTATTCTACTGTGCCGTTATACCATAATGTTTCTGCCTGGTCACAGGCCTAAAGTAATGGAGCTAGCAGATTATGGACTGAAACCTTTGAAACCATGAACCAAAATAAATATTTCCTATTTAAGTTGATTTTTTTTGTTTTGGTATTTTGTCACAGAAACATATTTGTGTAATCTCATATGTTGTTTGATTAAAATCTTTCCTGCTCCAGATTCCACTCCCAAAGACAACTACCCTCAGGAGAACCATTGGTATTGACATATTAGGTGCTTACTGGGTCAGATATTTATTTGGGAAGTTTAGTTGCCATGTCCTTCTCTGTTTCTAGCTATCAAAGAAATGATGAACAAATACTTATTTGCTCAATAACTATAGTTCTAAAATATAATGTTCTTGATCATTTAGAAAAGATAGGAAAAAAGGATAAATGGAACAAAATAATCAAATAACTTCCTGTTCTTGATCAGCCATGTTTGTGTGTGTGTGTGTGTGTGTGTGTGTGTGCGTGTGTTTGTGTATGTGTGTGAAGGGAGAGTAGAGGTAGGGATGAAAATATGGATTGGGGCTTGGAAAACCCAAGAACCAAATACTGACACAGAAGCCATACTATTTCAAGCAATGTTAAAATGAGCCAAAGTTCATTGCTGCCACAGACTTGGAATTTGCTTTCAATCAATGGGGCCAGTTGGCATGAGGTGAGAGGATGAGGCCATCCATGATTTAGACTTGGAAGTGGAAAGGTCATTTGTCAACTAATTAGATCGCAGATTGGAAGAGAAAGCTAAAAGAATTCTTACCAAACAGGGAAGCTGACACATGGAAATTTCTGGGGCATGTCTGTAAAAATAGGGCAAAGCAGTGGTTTGAGATAACATCTTGGATAACTCAAAGTCTGTCCCACTTTTGACTGAATTACTCAGGAATTCAGAAAATTGTTTCACAGAAGTTCCATTCTTGCAATCATATTCTGCCAGAGGCACCAGCAGGTGGTATATTAGGGAAAATATTTACACAAAAGAAGATAAAGAGTCATTTTATTTTCCTCCTAATCCATGTTATACCTTAATTGCCTTATGGAAAAATCCTTTTTGGTTGGCCCTCTTTCTTGCATAGAAAAGTAGATCATGACTGCTGAAAAATGTCACTGAAATCTTCTGCCGCAGAAGGAAAATGCATTATTGTTGGGTTGAGAGTTTTATTAAAGGTTTCTGCAGAGGCTGAATATCTTTATCTAAAATTCACAGAAGTGCCTCAGGCTAAGACCCTAAAAAAACAAAAGAGAAGTATTTACCTAGAATCTACTTGGTTCACTCTGTTGTTCCTTTTAGTACTCTCTCTTTTCTTATCTTGATTACTTTAATGTGGCTCTGTATAGCCATAGTATTTTCTACCAATCTACTACTTTTAACTACTTTCACTTCAACACCAGAGGGAGAAATTTTTGGATTTTGTCTCCTCTGTGTGGAGATCTGGCAGGGTAGGAGATTTACTGTTGCATATCCTTTTTTCCTAAATTAAGAGGGAACAATGGTCTTGACTTCCCAGAAGATAATTGGGAGAATGTGGACTACAAGGAGTGTTGAGTGGAGGTGTTTTCTCTGCATGTTGGTTCTTCCTCTTGTAAGTTACCTCTTTATTGTAGAACCACAGAACTTGAAAGGGTCCCCAGAGGATACAGAGTGATGGCTCATTGCCTCAGGCAGACACAATCAAAGTTAAATTCTGGGCGCAAACAACCATTCCAGAAAGGACTCCACAATCCTTTATTGGTAATAAATAAATAAAGTTATTGAAGATGTTCTGCTAAGTTTTATGGTCAACATTTACAGCCAGTTACTAAATCACCCCTACAAGCTAGGTATACATCATTCCCAAAGATAAATGTTACCTAACAGGATGGCTGTTTTTAATCACATTCCACTTTCACACTTAAGATACATAAAAACATATATCTGTTTCCAAAGGTTTTCATCTTTATTAAAGTTCAGATTGCACATGGATTTTTAATAACTGTTAGTCTTAGTGTTGAATGCTAAACTTCTTTATAGGCAAAGTACTATAACCACTGCCTGCTAAACAAAGTGTAGAGCACCTTACTTGCTGTACTCAAATAATTGAGGAGCAATGTATTACTCATCTGATTTCTTTAAATCTCCTTTTGCATAAGGAAATAATTCCCTGTGTCTAGCTTTATTACAGAAAGAAAAAGACAAAGTTAGTCTTTCACAGCCATAGTTTCTTCCTCTTCCTAGGCTTTTCTACTTTTAAGTGGCCAGTACCCCAGAACTGGAACTGTACTCCAGTTCTCAAATTAACACTCCTGACAGTAGTCATTTTCACAATAGTGTGAATAAAGTAAAGCACGAAGATGTGTTTTAAAAGACTGTTGCCACTTCAGGTCTTTCTGATTATGGAATGTGTTTAGGCATTTCTGGTGTGTCTGAGCAAGTGAGACAAATGTTTTGGAGACTGGAATTTCCTGAAATCTCATTCCACAATAGGCTTTACTTCTCCTTTTGTTTCCTTTGCTCTAAACCAGGAAGGGAAGACAACTTCTTTGGTCCCATTTTTTATCTTCAAGGACATAAAAATTATTTCTTGTTCTATAGTAATTGTTTGTTTATGTATATTGTTTACCTATATAAAGGTGTACTTTATTGTTAACTCAGTTGACTCACAAAGGTCCCATGGGGGAATATTATCACCCAGTGTATTGGAGAGGAAACAGGGCATGAAAATGTTCAGTAACTTGCCTAAGGCCAAGTTTGGGGAGCGCTGAGTATTGGAGTCAGGTCAATCCAGGCAGTTTGTTCTGCTCCTAAGTACTTATCCCACCCAGATGCCCCTCTAGTAGCTAACTAGTCTGATACCTTTAGGTTTTCTCCACAAGAGTTATTTTAAGTTGTATGGTTTCCACAATGTTTTCCCCTAAATCTAATATGTCTTTAATGAGTATCTGGTCTAGGATGACCCAAAGATTCATTCCCAGTCCTTGTGCTTTATCTTTCATTACTAGAGCCCAAGGTCACTGTTTGATTTTTTTTGTCATACAAAACTCCAAGTTCTATTCATCATGTTTATAGGACATATTTAATTTCAACTTTTCAGCAAAGGCATTCATGTCCCATTAATATTTAGTTTGAGACCCACGGTGATCCTTTCTGGCCATTTTGCTTTTTATCTCCAAATCTTGTATGCTAGACTTGGCATTTGTGGTCCTTGCAGTAATGAAATAATGTGTGTGTGTGTTTTAGACTATAAATTGGTAGCTTTAGTTTTACTGAAACATAGAATTGAGCTTCAATAACTCTGAGCCAGTGTCAAGAACCAGGCAGGAACAAGTGCCTGTTCTGTCACTGTATCAAGTTCCAGTGGGCTTTTTCTCTACTTTGTTTTTCTCCATTGTGGTATTTGCAAATTTGGGAATTTGAGAATGTCTCAACCCTCATCCTTTACTAATATTAAACCACTATTCTGAAACCACAGTTTTCAAGTGTATTCTTTTTTTGATGGATTACTTTTTATAAAGGGTTTAGAGTTGTTTTTGTTGTCTAAGTGCATTAGCCTGTTTAGGCTGCTATGTACAAAATACCATAGACTGTGTGGCTTAATCAACAGACATTTATTTCTCAAAGTTCTGGAGGCTAAGAAGTCCAAAATCAAGGTGCTTACGGATTCAGCTCCTGATGAGGGCCCTTATTCGAGTCTTCTTGCTGTGTCCTTCCATGTTAGGAAGAGAGAGAATCCCTGGTGTCTCTTCTTTACGGGCACTGATGTTATGGGGCCCCATCCTCTTTACTTCATCTATACCTAATTACTTGTCATCCATTGTCATCCAAATACCATCACACTGCTGGGTTAGGGCTTCAACACAGATTTGGAGAGACAAAATTCAATCCATAGTAGGTAGCATATATTGCTATTATAAATGTACAAATTATAAGTACACAGCTCAGTACATTTTCAAAAATTGAACAGACCTGTGCAGCCCTTATCTAATAAAGAAGCAGAGAATATCAGCTGCACTTTAAAGCCCTCTCTCCTTACCCCAACAGTACCACTGTTCTTGCTTCTCATATCATCAATTAGTTTTGCCTATTTCTAATCTTTTGAATATTCTATGAATATTCATAGCACCATTCTTCTTCATAGCCCAAAAGTAGGAACAATTGGCTGTACATGTGTCTCCATTTTTGTTTGGTACAGTCCTAGAAGTGGGGTTATAGAGTCATCAGGAATATGTATGTTCAGCTTACTATATATTGCCAAACAGTTATGCAATGGGTTGGACCAATTCACTCCCCATGACTTGAGAGTTCATATAGTTCTACATATTCACCAGTACTTCATATTGTCAGCATTTTTCATTTTAGCCATTCTAGTGTTATATAATGGTATCAAGTATGATTTAATTTGTGTTTCCCTGATGACTAAATAGGTTGAACATCATATATATATATTTGTTGTTGTTACAAGTGCTTTTAAGGAGCTCCACTCAATGTTGTATCATCTGAAAGACTTGTGTGTAATTTTAGTCTAAGCATTTATTTCCATAATACCTTATAGCACTTGCAGTGACACCAAGTTGCTGATAATTGTGCTTTGGACTGGCCTTTGACTATTGAGGGTTAGATAATATTTTAACATGTGTAAGAATATTGTGTATACTAGAATTAAATTTATTGAGGAAATTAGCTCTAATTTTGCCTTCTTTATTTACACAATATGTGGATCAGTCCTATGGTAGAAGGACTATATGGGTCCTTCCACGATGATTTGTCATGGAGCTATACAAGGTTATTTATTTATTTATTTATTTGATACTGGGGATCGAACTTGGGTCCTTGAGCTTGTGCATCAGGCGGCGAAACCACTGAGCTAAATCCCCAGCCCTATACAAGGTTATTTAAACTTATTGCTTCTGGGTCCCCTCAAATAGACTTTACGATGATGTCTTCCTGTCTTGTTAGGAATTAATGTTGAAGACATGAGTTTATAATTGTTGTGTTTCATGTTTCTTCCTACCTTCTCTGAAACTATCAAGGTAATGGGACCATAGAGTGACAGGAATCTGGGGCATTAATTTCTCCTACCATTGTTTTTCCAGGGTCCATCCCTCAAATAGTCCTTTTTCCTATTTTGTCTTTTTTTATCTATATCAGTCTTTCCAGATGATCAGCATCCTCTTGCTACTATTTAATTTGCTGTGGTATGACAACAGAGTTGATTATGGAATTCAAATTCAAGGCAAGGATTTGCAGGTGTATCTGCATGGTAACCCCATGAAGCGGTGTATTATTACAACTTTCTGCCCAAAATGTGCCACTCAAATAACATATTGTCCAGAGATGTTTGGATTCATTTTATTTTTATTTTTTGTGGTACTGGAGATTAAACTCAGGGCCTCATCCATGCTAGGAAAGTGCTATACCACTGAACTACACTCCTAGCCCTTTTTAAAAAATTTATTTTGAGACAGGGTCTCACTAAGTCGCTCTCACTTGGCTTGAACTTGAGATCCCCCTGCCTTAGCCTCCTAAGTAGCTGTATTACAGGCATGTGCCACTACTTCTGGCTTGAGTTCATTCTAAAATGACACACTGGATTTTAGAAATACATATTTTGGAAATGATCGATAGAGTTATCTTTCATGAAAAAAATGTTATTTGCAGTGCTTCATGGTTTGCATATCTTTTCTTTAAAATATTGGTCTTCATATATTTTTGGAAATTGTAGATTGCAACTTCTTTTTGAGTTTTGCTTTAGATCTGTCATCATACAATCTTTATTTTTAACTTCCAGGAGAAAACAACATTGAATGACTCAAACTTCTCCTGCCAGGTAGCTTTTTGGATGCCTGGGATTTGAAAAGGTGCTTCAGTTTGATTAGAAGAGTGTCCTGTTATTCTCTATTAACCAAGCACCACATAATTATTAGCAACATCTTCTAGGGGTGGGTAAGACTTTCAGGGGTGGCTGATTCATTTTGGCATCCCTGCCGAGATGGTCATTAAGAAATATCAGCCAGTGAGGAACTAGGAGCCTGCTCTGCTTGGCACAGAATCAAGACCACTTTATCTCTTTTGGGCCTAAAAAAATCAACCAAAACAAAAAGATTCCCTTGAAACTCCAACAAAACAATAACAATGAAGAGAAAAGTTTGCCTGTCAAGCAGTGTAGGCTTGAACCAACTGCTGCTTGGTGAACACCATTCAGTGGAAGCTGTTTCCACCCACCCTCTGATTCTTTTACACCATGGTGGTTCCTTGGTAGACAGCAGGTTTGGTATCGGATCTCTGTTTGATCTTCCGTCACTACCTTATACCTGTGGTTAATTTTGATTGTCCTGCTGGTTGGGATACTTGTGTTCTGGTGTGGCTGTCACATGCTTGTCAGGAGTATGGAAAAACACAGCATTTAGCGATGTTTTTCACTGTATTCAAAGATCTGATGTTTTTTAGGTAAATAACTCTCAAACAACAGTCAACTTTTATGAGATGAGTAAAAGTGGCAATTTAGATGTTTATGAGCTACTGTAAATCTTTTTTGGATGGAGATTTGAAAAAATGTTTTCAGATTTTTCTTCCTTCTCATAGCTCCTAAATATTTAGAAACAATTGATTTTCTAAAATTACACATAGTGTCTTCAACTATTTATTTAGAGAATGTCATCTCAAATCATACTTTTTAATTTTAAAGAAATGAAACAATTCACATTTTAAAGTAATTTGTCATAAATTAAGAGGGCCGGGGATTTAGCTCAGTAGTTCCACTGCCTGCCCCGCAGGTGCAAGGACCCGGGTTCGATCCCAGGTACCAAAAAAAAAATAAATAAATAAAATAAAATAAAATTGAGACAGTAATGTGCTTGCCCCCATCCTTTTATAGATTACATTGGGAGTTTCCATTTGGAAATTCATACATGGTTTTTCCTCAGAGACAGATGGTAAGGAGACAAGTTAGCTTGTCTTGAGAGTATCTCAGTGACTACAGGCAAGAAAGGGAGGGGGTGGCTACCCCATGGCATCTTGATAGTTATTTTTAAACTTCAGTGTGGATCAGAGGGAACTGGTAATCTTTTAGAAAATACTATTCTTTTTAAAATTTTTTTGGTACTGGGGATCGAACTGGGGACCTTGCACTTTTGAGGCAGGTGCCAGAACCACTGAGCTAAATCCCTGGCCCAAAAATACTATTCTTGAATCTCACCTGTATAGAATGTGGTTCAATAGAGATGGTGTGAGTATCAGCAATATACATTTTCTAGTAAGCACCCCAGTAACTTGGATATGCATGGTCTAGAGCACTGATGGTGAACCTTTTAGAGCTTTCAATGATACAGAGCCTGCTGCAGCGTGTGTGCCATAGATTTGCCACCACTGGTCTAGAGTGTGAAATATTGATCTAGAGCTTCTTATTATACTATACTGTAAGGTTCTTGAATCAGGGAAAGAGACTGGCCATTATGAACTTTGCTAATATTTTAAATAACAGAAAAGATGTCTCTTTGGATCTAAAACTATGTGCCTTAGGCTGAGTTCTCTAGAAGGAGAGCTTCAGATGGACATTTGGGTGTACGTGATTTTTTGGAGTGGTCTCAAGAGAAAGACAGAAAGGGAAGCAGGGCAAGAGAAGGCAAGGAGCAAAGAAGGATGTGATCTCAGTTGGAGGCCAGCTTTAGCCTCATCCTATGGGAGTACCAGGGCATAAATTATGCTACATAGTTGGTGTTACCCTGAAGAAAGGAGGCCAGACTTTAATAGCTCATGAGTCAGTTGCTGGTTACAAGCTTCCCTGGCGTTGGATGGGTGACATAGCCTCCTACAGAATGTGACTCCATTTCCACACAAGGCAATTCTCTTGAGAGAAAGCCTTGGAGCCACTACTTACCAACACTCTTGGCTGTTGAGGAATGGGTGTACCAGGCAGGTAAGGTGAATATAGAAGGGACTCTCAGCCTGCCTCGCACTACAACAATGGAGAATCACACCAGAAAATATGGCTCCAGTTGTTGGTCACTCTGACCACTCTTGCTATAGTACTTGATAAGCTTGCTGCTCTTATGATGCCTTAGTACAATTAAAAGGGGAAAATGGACAATATATACACATATTTGGCTTTTAAAAAAATATTTTTCTTCTTGCACTTTAGAAGAACTTCTTATCCTGAACCAAAGTACAGAAAACAGGACAATCTCCTTTGTTAATGCTTTTTCCTGTTATCAATAAAAGGAACAATGATTTCAAATAATGAATTATAGATCTTCAGGCTGCAGCAAAATCTTAATGTGTTTTACTCAAAACTTCATTTACAGATTATCTGTCTCATTCTTCTTGTAATGATAATGTTTGTGAGGATGTATTCCCTTGTTCAGGACTTTCAATGAAAAATAAGATGTTCTGGAAACTATTGAACTGGTTGTCATTGGTTACCTGGCTTTATTAAATAAGACAGCCTCTTCTAACTTGTGTTATGTGGAACATTCATGTTTTCTGTACTGTGTTCTGAAAAAAACAAGTTCTATGTTCACATCATTTTGGCAGCAATCTATGTATAATATTCCCTTCTTGGAGAGTCACAAAGAATCTTGGCCTAATAAAGGCTGTAAATATGCTGTAGGAAAGAAAACTGCTAACCTATGTTTAATCAATTGTTTCTCAACCTATCTGTGCACAGAGCAGCCTCCTGTCATGGATGCTTCCTTCCTTCTAATTTTTTTTCTTTTTTGATACTAGGGATTGAACTCAGGACCTTGTGCTTGCGAGGCAGGTGGCAGCACCACTGAGCTAAATCCCTGGCCCCTATTTTAATTTTTTTTCAGAATACATGTTATCATTTTACAGAACTGATGTTCCATAGAACATAGTTGGGGAACAGTGAAATAAAACCTTATTCATAATAGGTTACCAGTAAGTACATTGGTAAGATACAAGGAACTGGTTTCACATTTTTAATTAGTAAAACCAGCCCCAACATCTTACCTACAATGCAACTCAGGGCAGTCTCTGAGGAATAAGGATGGGTTATTTGTTTTCTATGCTGAAGGGGCCATAAAAACAGTGACATATTTAATGAGGCCTCACTGTAGATATATTAGCCTTCATAAAACATTTTACTCAGCCTAACCTACAATTACTTAATGGATAGTGAGTTTCACAAGCAGCAAGTCCCCAGCCTCCAATGTTTATTAAGTGTCAATTCTTTTTGGGGTGACTTTGCCAAGAAGAGTCATGCAAAATTAAAAAGATAGAATATTAAAAATTCAGCCAAGACACACCAGGGCCGCCCTGATGATAACAACTGTGGTGCAACATTTCTAAATGCATATGGATTCCCATGTTTCCAATCAAAGACACCCTGCCATTTCCCAACATTCTTTCACTAAAAATTATTTACATTGTCATGGGTATGTGGCATTTCCTTTTTGCATAAGACAGACCCTCTGTGAGTTGTACTCTTCTAAGGAATTTTGAATTGTAAAAAGATAGTAGTGAACGAATATTTATTTAGAAGAGAAACAGTGAGCCTTTTACATTTTGTACAGCACTTTGCAGTTTACAGAAAATGCCCTTCCTCCTCCATATATCACTTATACTTAGAAAAATCCTGTGAGAATGGCAGTATTATAAACACCATAAAAGTGGCTAAGGACTCTTGCAAGGCTTGCCAGAGCAGCCTTCCAAGAGTTCAGAAGCTTAGCTGTCATTCACTTTGACCCTTATCCTAAGTGACAGGCTCTCCAGGGTTATTTTTTTCAGCATATGAAAAGCCTAGAAGTAACCTATAAACTTTTTTCCTCTCTAGCTCTTGCCTCCTTTATGCTTACTTACACTGAGCCAGTTTAGCATCCAGGCCCAGCTACAAGATTCCTGCTTCATTGCTTAGCAATCACATTTTTGGATCATTGGAGGGTGGTAACACTCCTGCATGCCGGTGTGTGTGTGTACATACCTAAGAATTTATGTGGGGTGAAGAAGTCAGAGTCCATATTTGATATAATCTTGGATTTCCTGCTGAGGAATATGAACTTTATTAGGAATCCAGAGGATCTAGGACCTTGGATGTCTTGAACAGGGAAGGAGAAATGCTGGAGGCTGTTTCATAAACACAGTAGATAGATGATGAGGGTCTGGAAAATGGACATGTCTGAAACACTGGAGAGGACAAGCCATATCTGAATGTGATTCCTGAAGTAAACTCGAGGAGTCTGGGTGGAAAAGCAGTCGTCAGATTGGGTTTGGGCAGCATTATTTCCTCTTCATGCATGATTATCTTATACTACTTAGTATTCTTTTGCTCTTTTTTCCTCTTATCTGTTTCTCTGATGTTTCTAGTTTAGGTGGACTTTAATGTTATTATCAGAGAGAAGAGTGAGGGAGACAATTGAAGGGGGGAGTCAAAAAGATAAATTTAGGACATGTGAAGTTTGAAGTGAAATATTTAGAAAGCAGCTTGAAATATCAGTCTGAATTACAGAGAAGAACAAAATCTGAGATTTAGAGCTAGAGCCAAACAGTATAGAAAGACCTAAGCATGGATAAGAAAATCTTGGAAGAGTGTGGTGCTAGAACAAGTCAGCCCCCATGGTTCAGGTGTATTAGAAACACCACAGGTCTTTGTCATGTACAGCTTATTTCATGCTGAGTGCCCCTCCTTTTAGTATGGGGTGGGGGGAATGCAATTCCATTTGTTTGACTTTACCACTGTATACAGTGCAGAGGCATCTGAGTGCAGATTGGTGATCTGGTTCTTGGTCTTCCAACCATGTATGTTACTGCCAAGGTTGTCTTCTTCCCACCAGATTCCTTTTCCTTTGCCACAACTATGCTATGTTATCTGTGGCTTTGTCTGCTTAGCTCTGCTCCACCTACTTGGGTTTTTGTAGTCAACATAGTGGACCGTAAAGAACCATGGCTGCCCTGAGACTCTTTGGCATGTTTCTTCCATTCTCTCTTTCCTCTGGCCCAGGTTCATCTTTTTCCAGTTTGGAAATGGTGGGGAGGGGTGGATGAAGCCCATGCTCTACTGCTTCTCACACTCTCTCCTACCTTCTCCCCAAACCACTAAGTTCTCTTAAGGACTGAAACACATTTTCTTGGGGATGGAGAGGGAGCCATATGGACTTGCTGGCTCTTTCTGCTTTTGGCCCTGCTTTCCTGAAACTGTGGAGTGTTAAGACCGCTACACCAGATCAAATTGGAGGAAGGACACAAATTGGGAGGAAAAAAAAAAAGATTGTCTCAAAATACTACCTAACCACAGAGTTAAAGTAAGAAGAGAGAAATCAAGAAGGGCTGAGGTCTACAGAGTGATGAGCCAAGAGAGAATTGAAAAATGGCATCTTGGAAAAAAGCCAGCAAGCTCATATGAGGATGCAAATAAAAGCTCCACTTGGAGGAGAAAGACAAGATACAAGGCTGGGATGCAAGAGAACGGCAAGAAGAAGGCAAGTGGGTTCAGAGTCTAATGTCTTCACATATCTGTATGGCCTGGTCTGTGGTTAGAGGGAAGGATGGTGAGATTAGGTTCAAATGGAGCCACATCCATTTTGTTCATGACTGTGTTGTGCCACTTAAGTATTTTCCTGCTCTTATTTCTTATCTGTTTCTCTGATGATCTCCCATCCCAAACTGCAAGTTCCTTGAGGGCAAAGCAATGCATTTTACATTCTTATACTCTCAGTCCCTAGCACAATATCTGACACATAGTGGATGTGTAATTTAAATTTAGTGAACGAGAGCTAAGGTTTTCCAAGAGGATCAGCATTTTATCTGCCCAGCAACTGGACAGAAAGTATTCAGTATATCAGAAGAATTTTCCTCACATGCTATGTTGTATTGAAGTGAGAGTGCTGGGAAGCATGATCATAGGTGTAGGAACCTTGCTTCTTTGTTTCAAGTGATAAGGTTGGTTAGCACCACTGGTAATAGAGCAATTTATATCCTAATGTAGACACTGGGGTCATAATTTGGAAAAGTTTTAACTCATGAGTACAATTCAGAAATAAAGTCATCACAGGTCTGTACAATCTCCACATGAAGCACTATGAGAGAAACTAGTGTACAAGAAGAAGAGTTAAAAACTCTCAAGTCATATTTTTAAATACTTCCACTCTAGGAGAGGAAGATAAGGCAAGGCAAGAAGTTGCTGTAATTTATGGAAAAATAAAAGTACAAATGTTTTAAAAAATAAAGAAATGGGGTAGGAAGGGTTCTATTTAAGTAAAACCATAGATTATGCAGAAATTCTCAATTAAAATTCCAATGAACTATTTCAATTGAAAATTGTTTCACTGACTTGAGCAAAACAGAGAGAGATTTAATTTTTATGGTATGCTTGCCCTTTGCAAAAAAGTCTTCAAAGTACAAAATAATAAAGTTTAAAGTGGAGTCTAGGCTATGATAATGGTTTATTTCCCAACAAAGAAGAAAGGCTTGAGGAGAGGAGAGATTTTTGCAGAAGAACCAGGATTCGCTGTTTCCATTTGTGGAGAAGTGTATGATTTTTGCCAAGGAATTACACACAACAGACTGAATCCTTTTTTAGCTTCTAAATTAAAGTTGGAGAGACACAAGGTTTGGAACCACTTCATCTGTGTTTGAAATTGCTCAGGGACCTTTAGGTGAAAGGTGGTGTGTAAACCTAAATAAATATTCTTGTTATTTCATTATTGTTGTGATAAGTTATGTTGTCAGGATCACGGGCTGCTGGAACTAGACTGGGAGCACAAAGGGAAATGCATAGTCACCTAAAGATTGTATTTCACAGCTGTAAGCACCCAAAAGAACTTCTGGCAGAGATTTGTCAGCAATAAATTTACAACCTGCATAGGCATCCAAGCTTTGCTGGAGAAAAAAAATCTTGAAAATATATTATTTTAAATGTTTGGTTTCTAAGAGAAACTTGTGTATTTTTAGGAAGCATGGGGGTAGGAAAGTGGTGGAAAAGGGAGGAGGAGATATCAAATGCACTTTGAAGACCTGTGGATTTTTCTTTGTTTTGTTTTATTTCTCCTAACATGACCATTTTCAGCTTTTTAATAAAACCAGCCATATGAGTTGAAATGGCTGTTGAGGTCATATTTATTGAATGCTAGTGTATACTTGGGCTAGGGCTGGTGCTTTGGGGATGATAGATGTTTAAAGCTTAGTCTTTGTCAGTTTGGAATGTCTAGGCAAGAGAAAAAGATCAATCTGAAAAACAATATCTTTATCTTCCTAAGAAGAGGATTTTTAATTAAGGTTGGAACCTGTTGTTTGAAACTTGTAGGCTGGAGAGGGAGGGCAGGTACACCAGGGGCTCCAAGGGGCTCCTTGCTATCTTAGAAATAATCCCTAAGGGGAAACTTCCTTTGTCCTTCGTAACAACATAACCACCAGAGGAAAGAAGAGGCAATGGGATGGATCCTCCTTGGTTTGACGGCTCAATCAGATGGAGAAAAGCAGACACTAAAGCTGAGAACTAATTTCACCAGGTCCTTGGTTCTTTTCTAAGGTGTGAAGCTCAGGCCATGCTCCTGGAGCTGGTAGCTGTAGCCTTGTCCTCCGCTCACAGGCCCCTTCTCAAACCTGGTGGCACTGTTTGAGGCTGCAGTGCTGGTGTGATACCTGAGAGTTTCAGGGGGCAGTCTGGGCAGTTGCTTAGCATTCTGTTCTGACTGATCTGGGAAGACTGCCCCATCGTAAGAACGTTTCAGGCTGTTCAGGTGAGGCTCTGCTGGAGCCAGGTCCCTGAGCCAGCACATAGAATACCACTCAGGAAGGTCTGCTTCTTCAGATCCCCATCCCTGAGGCGAATGGGGCCCCCAAAAATAGGAAGATCCTAAATTTGCCTGGCTAACCCTGTCTCCTCACATAGGCTATTAGGTGGCTGCAAAATGCTCCATGGGGATTTGAAAGTGTGCAAGAAATGCTTGACATGTGTCAATGAGCAAATGCAGTCAGTGATCATTCAGCTCATCAGTTACAGACTTTTGTTGTGCTCTAAGCAGGATTTGAAAGTGTGTCTACCTGTCCTTCAGTCCTCCTTGGGATACTCCTTAGTGTGCTGGAGCTCCTAAGGTGCCCAGCTGGGAAAGGATCTGTGCCCAAGGGAAACTTGTTCCCACTCTGGGCACAATCTGTTGGAGAGATTCCAAGGCAGGGCTGATTTTGGGATGAGTGCCCCTCTGCAGTTATTAGTAAATTAGGTTTCGTGGTTTTTGCTGGAATCTCTCCTTATGTAGCCCTCAACCAGTGTCCAGTGGGGAGTTTGGGGTGAGAACAGTTCTAAGGGAGAGCTTGTGTGCTACACATGTGCATGTGGTCTGTCACACAGGTGTTTCTCATCCTTGGAAGACTAGGTCTCTGTTGTTGGGTCAGGTTGAATGCATCATGCTCCCTCTTGGTTGGAATGCCTCACCCTGGAGCTCCTCAGCTCTTCATATGCCTCAGTCACTAGACAGTGCTACTAAGAAGGATGAACCTGGAAATTCAAGGTTTTTTTCCAGAAAGAGAACCAGAAATATGTTTATTTTTAAAAATTATTTTAAAATTAGTGTTTCAATTAACAATATATGCATTAAGGCTTAAAATGAAAAACTACCTTCACCTGCCCAATTTAACTTAACTGTAAATTCTAATCCTAAAGGCAACCACTGTTGAATCTAGCTATTTCTGGAATTTTATAGTCATATTCCTAAGTAATATGGTTACACCACACAGTTCTGATTTGTTGGTTTGGGCATTGTCTCTTAGTTTCTTGTCATAGTAAATGAAGACTTACTCTTGCATAAACATCCTCACTTCATAGTCCCTTGGCCTCCCAAATAGTAATATCACAAATTTTGCTAAAATCAGTCATTGATACGTAGAGTATTATATGACTGAGGAAATATTGTTCGCTGTGCAATAATATGCTACATCCTGTCTCTTAGCTTGTACAACCCTTTTAGAGTTAATACTTGTTTCTTGTTTTTGTTTTATTTCTGTGCACTGTTGTCATTTTTCTACAAATGCTTCAATGTGTCTCTCAAACAGATTCATCAATATTTTCCATATCCTCAAACAAATCAGTCTCATGTTTTCTTTTTAAAAATGGTCTTCCTGGAGTTCTTTGTCTTTCTACTTTAATCTGTATGTGTTGCTCTAATTTGACCTCCTCTTATAACTCTTTTGGGATAGATTTTTCTGCCTCCCACCCTCATTGCTAATGTTTGTTTCTTTCAATGTGTTTCTTTCTTGGTTTGCTATAATGAGCCTTCTAGCAACCTCCTAATATGCGGTATGAAGACGGTATAATTTCTGAGATCTGGATGTCTGAAAATGTCTATTTTATACTCAAACTTCACTGATAGTTTGTACATATAATAGAGTTGGATTTTGACAGTGTTTTCCTGCAGAATTATGAATTCATTGCTACATTTTCTACTTTAAATACCTGCTATTGAGAAGTCTGGTGCCATTCTGATTCAAAATTTCTGTAAATGACCTGTTTTCCTCTCTGGAAGCTTAAAAAATTTTCCCTTTGTTTCTGATGTTTTCAAATTTCACAAAAATGTGCTACAGGCCTGAGTGTATGTGACACCTTTTCTCATCTATTATAGGAATTGAGGTCACTATACTTATAATAAAAGGCAGGTTAAAAAGAGAACAGTGAATTTATTTAATCACATTTCACGTGACATTGAAATCTTCAGAAATGAAGACCCTAAGACCCAGGGAAATATGCTTTTATGCTTAACTTTGATGAAGAATGGACAACTGTGTAGAAATGTGACTGGGCAAAAGAGTGTGACCTAATGGTAATAGACTGAGGAAGAAACCCAAGACCTGTCTGTTCAGCTGCTTCTTGATTTCTCAATGCATGCATTCCTTCTCCCTGGGATAGGGCAGGATCCCTTTGGAATGAAAGGAGAGTGAACTTTCCAGGTTTTTTGTCTTACTTTAGGATGGAAGTTCTAGGTTCTATACCTGCCTTGGGGAAGAGGAATTCTGGTTTCTCTGACTCACTCTGTAGAAAGTAGAGGGATAGGAGACCAAGGGCAGGAGATCAGAGAGACTTTGCCTCTCACCTTTCCAGTGCCCTTTAGTTCTAAGGACTGAGTGTATCAGGGTGGCACACTTGGGGGAGCATGTTCTGAGCCCTAACAGTGCCTTAGTATTGGTCTTTTATTCATTTATTACTATTGACCATTTAAATCTAGAGACTCAGGCCAGGGATTTAGCTCAGTGGTTCTGCCACCTGCTTTGCAAGCGCAAGGACCTGAATTTGATCCCCAGTACAAAAGAAAAAAAAAAATCTAGAGACTCATGTTCTTTAGTTCTGGAGAATTTTGTTATGAGAAAATTATATCTTTCATAGTATCCTCCCCTCTTGTCTGCTCTCTTTCTAGAACTCCTGTTAGACACATGGTCCTGGAATTATCTTCCAATTTTCTTACACTTGCTTTCTATTTTTCCAACCCTTCATCAGTTTGTCTCCATTCTCCACTGCTTCACTTTATTTCCCAATGCTTTCATTCTTACTGTTATGTTTTTAATTTCTAAGAACTCTTTATATTGTTCTAATTCCCCAGCCCCCTCATTCCAACACACAGTTTAATTTTTGCAGCAGCAAAATCTTGAAGAACTTTGGTTATCTTTCCAAGGATATTATTCATTGTTCTGTGTGTATTGTCATGGTTTCCTGTATTCTCTTTGCCTCTTTACCATATTGGAGTACTCCTTCAAACGTCAGGTCAGACTAGATTGTGTATTCAGATTTAGAGCCAGACACACAAAAGGGTATTGAAAGCTCTGTGTGTGGTGGGGTGTGCATGTGGTAGAGAAGAGTTTGTATGTTTGTGAGTTTTCCTATGCAGCACAGCCAGAAGGACAAACAACATCTTCCTCTTCACCAATATCTGAGGATTTATTTTTTATTTTATTTACTTTCATTGATGATGTTTTTTGGTTGTTTTTAGCTATTGAGTTTCTCTACAGAAGGATCCTTGCATTTCCTGCCCTGGAATTAAAGCTTGGCTGTTTTCTGAAGCTAGATAGATTGACTCACAGATTATCACTTAATCTGATTTTTACTTCTTGCCTATCTTTCTCCCCCAACACACAATGTGGTGGCCACTGAGACTTGGGATCAACTTTTCTGTGTGGAGAAAATTTTCTATGTGGTGTAAGGAAAGGTGTAGTTGACTGGCTGCAAAGATGGGGGAGTGATGTGGGATTCTAATCAGACTGTATATGGATTTGGTACCATGCCTTCTAGTCTGTCCTGAGATGCCCTATTGCCTCCTTTGAGAACTTGCATCTCCATATCATGGATTTATTGTGGCTCTGTGTATCAAGTGACACCATTTCTTTTCAGTATTCCCCCCCTTTTAGCAGCATAGCTGTACCTTCTTCCTCCCTGCTGAATCACAACCATACTTCCGTCTTTATCATTTTAAAAATATTTGACAAAATCTCTGCTCCACTCATATCTCAGCTGGTCATTGTTCTTGTGGGTTGAAATCTTTTCAATCTCTTTTCTATCGTTTGGTGGAGTTTGGGACATAATTGTATGTACCAGTCTGTCATGTTTAGCTTGCTCTTCTTCATTTTGAAGGTCTCATCTGACTAACATTCTGTTGAAGAGTCCAAGTTCCTGCTTACTTCCAAACTAGCTGTGTGACCTTGACTAAGTTATCAAACTCTCCGGCTTCAGTTTCTCACTTGCAAAAACAGCAATAAAAGATTTGTAACCAGCAAAGCAAGTACCTGTCTTGCTTGTCTCACCTTATTGTGTGACTGAAAGGAGACCAGGTATGGAGAATGCTGTGGAAAAAAAAGGAGGGGGGGATGGAAGTCATTGAGAGTAAGACTACGAAATGTAAAGAACCTCATTTGACAGATGCAAAAAAGTCTCCCCCACCCATGCCCTAGCTTCCCTATGTTTAAGTGTACAGAATGGGGCCAAGTGAGTTTAGTAACCATCTTTTATTTGTTTTGATCTAAATTTCTTTTTTCTCACTTCAGTACAACTCATGTTGGTGGGACTTTTGGTGTCATCCCTGCCACCACCCTTGGTTACCCCCAGGTAAGGGTCAGCGGTCTCTAGTGTTCTTTGGTCTCAGTATAAGACTGTCCTTACAATTTTTCTATTTAATTGCCAATTTATGTACTAATACCATAAGCCACGTCCTCCTAAATTGTCTGTTGGGCTATATTACTTGTATAAATCTAGGACAACAGTAGAGAGAAATAAAAATAAAGTGCTAAGCACAATCATCATTTTGTAATATAAATTGCAACTTGCTGGAATCCATGGCATTATAAGGCTATACCCTCGCAATAGGTTATTGTGACAAGGATGCAGTGGATAGGGTAAGGAAATGTTTTGTAAACCATATAGGTCTTTAACAAATGTAAAGAACCGCTATCATCCTCAGTCTCTTCAGGCCTCCATTTGTTCATGTGTGAAATGAGCTGTTGAGAGCTTCAATTCTGTGGTAGTGGCATAAACTCACTAGAGCACATCCCTACCATGATGGCAACTAAAATTTCAGGATAAAATTTAAGAACCAAACCAAACCAACCAAACAACAATAGCAAAAACCAAACAGCTACCTGAGAACTCTGAAAAGCCTTATGTCTTGTTGAACTAGGTGATTGAGAACATGGTGTGTTTGAGGAGGGACACAAATGCTCACAGCCCTACTGCCCCGATTTACCTGTTTTCTGTCCAGTGCATAAAAACCTGACTTGGAAGTTAACTTTTGGTGACAGTGTTACGTATAAGGCAACAAAATGCAAATAATCCCTGGCATGTAAATACCCGTGAGATCTCTATTAATATTTTATTATAGATGAGTTCAGCAGAGAGGGCTTGAATCCTGTGAAAAAGCCCAAATATAGGCTCTACTTACCTGTCTTGTGGCATAAACAACAAATATGATCCCATTTATGCTTCCAGCTGAGAAACGCAATAAGACTTAAATATTTTAGAAGTAACAACCTTCAATTACAATTTGGTAATGTAGCTCCATGAAAGAGGGCCATTTCCTGGTGAAAATTAAAAAAAAGTTTTCTGTGATTTTTCATATTAAAAATACTATTATATACTCTTGATATTCTAGCATAGAAAGTTAGATATTTTTTTCCCATGAAAAGAGAGAATTTAAAGATTCCTGGAGCTTCTGTCCTTTAGGTAAGAATTAAATTAATATATTGTTTATAATAAAATTTAGCAATATTTTTTCATGTTGTAAATCCAAATAGTTTTATGCCCTCTCCACATTAAAACCACAATATTAACAAATGTTTCCAATCTTGTCTTTTATATCAGAAAATGTTGAGGTGGCTTTTAATACTTATTGTACTTTTTGAATAGAACTATTTCCCTATTTGTGTTTTAAAGTGTAAATGAAAGCTAGTCAAAAATTCAAAAGTATAAGTAATCCATTACATAAAGAAGAAAAATATGGTATCAACTCTTACAGAATCCACCACCCACTCACAATAAAACAAAACAAAGCAACCTGGCAAATTAGGAACAGGAAGCTATTTCTTCACCTTGATAAAGAATATCTACTATAAGAAACCTACAGCCTGAGATAGTGTGGCTGGGTGGGCAGTGCTGTGCCACCTGGGAAACTGCATGCTGAGATTGTGATGGTGGAGACAGGATGAAAAACCCTGAATATTGTTTGAGAGAAGACACTGAAAACAGAAAGCAGAGCACTGAGATTGTGATTTTGAGTGGTTAAAAAAAATCACACAGATTCACAATTTTGCCTGGAGCTGCCTGGAGATAGCATGGTTGTGGTTTTAGAGTTGACTTCTTGTCTCCAGACATGGCTGTGGCCACACATAAAAATTATGTCCCTAAGCCCATGACATGTAAGGACCAGATCTCCTAGTTCTATCCAAACTGGCTTTTCAGGATTGATGTGACCTAAAATCTCTGCCTGTGTTTCAGTTTTTATAAGTGCTAATGTAAAGATCATGCAGATTACATACTCAGTGTGTGATACTGAGGTCAGCGGAAACTGGCCTAATAGTGTTCACTTATGAAACATCTGGTACAGTTAAGACTTACCCCTTTTATGGTTTTATTACAGAAGCTGTTGTATGTTTTCCTTGGATTTTGCTGGATAGCTCCCCTGGTCTACCTTTCCACAGTATGAACCTCTCTGGATCAGAGAGGTTTGCAACTCAGAAGCTGTATTTACTCAGAACCACATCTTACATGAGAATAAAACTTCAAACCTTGTTTCCCTTCTTTTGTGTGGCTCATATATTGGCTTCAAAATACAGCTTTGTAATGACTTATACTAAAGGAGGCTTTAAATTAGTTATTTGATTTACAGAAGGGTAATCTCCTTTAACGTATCCTGTTTATAGTGTCTCTTCAAGGTACAAATGGGGTGTTGACATCACTAGAATTTTAGGATACCTGTCAAAATAGAAGACTTAAAACCATAGTGTGGCATTGTTTCCTGTTTTGGAAATCAATTATGTTGCAAAAGGAATAACAACTGGCTTTTCCCTGCCTCCTTCTAATCCAAGAAAACAGTGTCCTAATTCTACATTGTCCTTGGGAATTCTCAGCATGCCAAATTTCAGAGCTTTGGTTTGCTTTGTGTTCTGTAAGTTACTATCAAGATTTTGTTCATATTCTTAAATGTGGGAATCAGTTGCAATAAGTTGGAGCTGGGTTATCTGGCTACTTATGGTTTCAAAATGGCAAGCGAATTTATCTTCCTTTTGGCTGTTATCTTTACATAAGGCAGCCTTTAAAAATATATATTAGTCTTACTTTAGCTATCAAAAAGGCAGATACATAAACCAGACTGAATTTGCTACCAAATGACTTATTTAACTAGTAGGAAGATAGAAACTATGGATTTAAATATAATACTCTCTCACAAGCACACCAGATGTTTTATATACCAAGTCATCTCTTGGTGCCGAAATCTAGATCTTACTGACATCCAAATATTGCTATTGCAAGTGTTGAAATACTCCCAAGTTTAACACATGTAAGGGAAGCAGATCTTTTCTCCAGATAAAACTATGCAATCACAAAGACTGGATGCAAAGAGCTATGATTTATTTCAGGGATGGCAAATGTGTGCTGAGGCATCAAAAACACCATCTGACATAAGATGTTAGGTTATACCTAACATGTTTGTTTTCAGAAGTTCAAACATCATTATTCACGACAGGTGTGGGTCTATGATTTAAAATAATTACATTTCAAGCTATTCATATCAATGCTTAAGAAATGACTTCATTCTCCCCAGTTAACATATGTCTTAACCATGCAAATGAGAAGGAACAGAACATCTGGTCAACCATTGTTGTCTTGCCTGTCATGCAGGACATGTGGTATTGCATGTGCCTCTCCTCAGGTTCCATCGGGACAGCAGTGGGGCGGAGAGTTTCATATTTTACACAGCTGGTGCTTTTAGGAGATAGTATCAATCTTAGCTGAGTAGCGTCCATACACCTTTGGGTTTTTATTGGGTCTTTGGTGTTGAATTCCATTTTTGGATTATGCAAACATCTCTCCTGGAGCTTCAAGTGAGAGTAGCATATTTGTGTAACAGCATTTCTCTATAATTTGACAGTTTATGATTAGAAATGTGGCCTAGGGAGAGACAGTTCTCTGAAAATCCTGAGTGAAGATTTTTACATCTTAGTGCTAATACTGACTATTTTAGAAGCCTTGGGAAAAATTCACTAAGCTCTCTATATCTTTATTTAATCCTCTGTAAAATGTAAAAACAGCCACCAAATAAGCATCCTGCCATTGGGCTTGTCATTGGATAGAGGCTATAATATCCATCCAAGACATCATTTATAAAGCAAGTCACTGTTTTAAAGCCCTTTATAATTACAATATAATATAAAGGTATAATCTATATGTAAAAGTGCAAATTTCCAATAATGAATGTCATTATATTGTATACCTAAAATGTACCAATGATTAGAATGAATAATTGATAATGCAAAATAGGAAGAAAATGTGCAAAGGGGTAGGGGTAGTGGGAGGGGCAGGGGAAAGGAAACAAGGGAAAGGAAAAATGATGAGAAACAGAAAAAATGGAAATAAAGTCTTTGTAAATAGGGAAGGGTGGAGGGGGTGAAGGGAGGGCTAGGAATGGGGAAAAAATAAGAACCAAGATGCATCATGTAAAGGTACAATTCCCAATGAGAAATGTAATTGTGTTGCATACCTAAAATGTACCAATAAAAGAATTTAAGAAAAAAAATAAAGGTATAAACTATTTTAAAATGTCTGATTTGAGAATTACATAATAAATTTGGTAGCACATTTATTCACTATGATATTTTCATTTGGCAACCATGGTCATATTCATACTTGTCCAGGGTACTGACAGCAAATCTGGCCATCCTGAAAAGGTTATATTGAGGGGGGGCAGTTGGTGATCTCTTCTTTGCTATTGCTAAATCCATCTTTTGAAGGAGTGTTTATTCAGGCGGAAGAGGCTTTAGTCCTAATCTAAGTAAAGCACACAGGCCACCAAGATGCAATAACATGCCTGAACTTACATATTTTTCACTCTTCTGAACTGAAGACAATTTTATCTCTGAGTTTTTCTGTGCCTGTGTGTTTCTTGAAAAATGTGAAAGTCGAATAATTTTTTATAATATGAAGAATAACTAAAGTGGGATTTAGTTTCAGAGGTAGGTGTAGATATAAATGTGGGCCCATATAAATATATATAAACTAAATATTAAAAGCAAGTAACAATCCAGATCTTCAGAACACATTTAAATAAATGCTAATATAAATACAGATGCATTTTTTGGTTATCTTTTCCCCACTAGTATTTATATAATGGGACAAAAGGAGGAATTTCTTTTCTTTCAGCCCTGTATAAATTCTTTAAGAAGCTGTGAGAGTGGATTGTATTTTCTTTAGCCTCTGAATGCCAGCCAACACACTAGGGGCAGTTAAATAATAAATAATAACAAATACTGAGTTTATTGACTCTTGAACCCTTGAATCAATCAATTAATCATGATATTATGGCAAGATCAAAGGGATAAAATTCTAAAACTCACTGCAAGATGCAAATAGATAAATCTCCCAGCAGGAATAATTGCAAACCATTTTGATGAAATAAAAAATGATGATCACTTATGCTCTTTAGAGCTCAATAACTAAGGTTTATTTAAATGCTGTAAAGTACATTCCTCTAGGATCTAATGATGTCCTAAACAGCTAGTGTTAGGAAAAGGCATTGTAGTCCAATTATTCTAAAGACTGATGCCATAGATTCTGAATGATGAGTATCATCTGAGCTTTAAATGTTAATTTCCCCCTGAACTGTCCCTTTACAACATACTATGTGGATATTTCTTACAACCAGTCCAGTTTCTCCTGCATTAAAATTGACTTTTCTCTTCCCAGACTCTGTTTTGCCTAGTACTAAAGTAAGAGGTTTCTGATGATCATTTTAGTCAATTTACAAGAAACAATGTAGTTGGTACTAGAAGAAACGATGAGTCACCAGATGGAGAAAGAAGCCCCAGGTCAGAGCTTGCAATATACAGTAATAACACTCAGCCATAATAACGAGCACAAAAGTCTCCTACATGGCCACAGGACTCCAGAATAATCCCTGCTGAAGCTTTATGTTGCCTGTTATGGATTTGGTTTCTGGGTTCACTTGTTCATCCCTTGAGGAGTGTGGCAGATGTGGTCAGTACCTGGAGACTTCCCCAGGTCCTGTGGTGGTGATGTCCAGAAAACTCTCAGGAGTTTTGCCGCATGATGTGGTCTTTCCAATAGGCTGCACAGAACACAAGCAGCAATCACATAAAGAGAGTTTCTTTTTCAATAACTGATATGCTGACTTCATGAAGTCAAGGGGGTGGTCAAGTTGTAAATAAGGACATATAGAAATCTTATTTAGAAGTTCTCAAGAAGTTTGTATTTATGGTTGAGGTCCGGGCATTGTATTCTGAATACAATCATGGGCCAGAGTGAATTCATTTGTTCTTTCATTTATTCATTAATTCACTCACTCAACAAATATTTACTGAATATCTATTATGTGCTAAATATTTTAGATTAATAAAACATTATTTGATCATTGTATTTACAAATTTGTAGGGCCATCTCTTAGAGTTGAGTCATACTTTCCACTTCAACTATCTCCTTTAATCAATTGTGTTACCCTGCAAAATATATACTATATTTTAGATAAGAATAGTGCAGTTCAGAGATGAATGGGATTGCCTAAAACCTTTTAGTTAGTGTCAGAATATGAATTTAAAATAGTTCTCCTGCCCCTTTTTTGGGGTGTCCTTTCTTCTAAATCATAGTGTACATCCCCCTCCCATACTGACATCCTCTTTTATAGTTCAGGTGGAGAGATTTTGTCAGATCTCCCTCTCCCTCTCCCTCTCTCTCTCCCTCTCTCTCTCCCTCCCATGTCCATGTTTTATGTATAACTAGAATTTGGATGTAAAGAATTTGTCTGGAGTTGAATTTCAGTAATTCATCAACCCCACTCAAACACCTTGGGACTTTGGTAAACTGGTTGGCACAAAGCCATCCCCTGAGGCCCCTCAATTCCATTGACAATTTTATTCCTGAGATTTCTTGGTGTTAGTCTTTGACTATGCTATTAAGAAGTGGGTCTGGTTTTATAGACTGTTTGTCTCCTCTGTTTAGTTTGTTCCTTCCAGCATGCTTTCCAAAAGCACTTGCCCAAGTTCATAGTAACTGCATGGTGAGTGGGTAGTTTCTGTTAGGGATCTCCTAGCCCAGTGATGGCAAACGTTTTTGATCTTTCAATGATATAAACAGCCTGCTGCAGCAGGCATTAGGTTTGCTACCACTATTCTAACCCTTTTCTTACTGAGCTGTCTTTCTGGTGAATCTATCACAAATAATCCCAAGGTGCTTTGGAGTGGGTGCCATCTAGCCCTTTGCTATGGGTTCTCTGTGTCATCTCAAAACTTTGTATGTTGAAGTCCTAACCTTCAATATCTCAGAATCTGACCTTATTTGGAAATAAAGTTGTTAAAACTTTAATTGACTAAGTTAGGATAAGGTCATTCTGGAATAGGGGTGAGCTTTTAATCCAATATGACTAGAGTCCTTATGAAAAGGAGAAGTTTGAACATACATACTCAGGAAGAAAGCCTGCAAAGATGTAGGCAAAGATCAGGACAAGGGAGCAGAAAGCAATGAGGGCCAAAGATTGCCAGCAAACCACCACCAGCTAGGAGAGAGGCATGGTACAGACTCTCTCTTAAAGCTTCAGATAGAACTCATCTTACTGACACCTAGAATTTTGACATCTAGAGTCCAGAAAATCTGGTTAAGCCACTCAGTCTGAGATACAGTTATGGCAACTCTAGCAAATCAATTCACCTCTTATACAATAAAACCAACATGTACAGAAAAGCATCTTTCTCAGTTTAGGATGGTATCTCCCTTAATTCTCACCTTTAATATAAGGATGTTCACTCATACCTTTCTACCTAGGACCAGGAGCCTTCCTCAAGTGACCAAATAGTTCCATGGGTACCCAAAACCCTATGAAATGACCTAGGTATTGGCCATCACTTTTCACATTTTCCTTGATATTTTAAATGAAAAATGAGAACAAGTTTTAACATGTACAATTATAATTGTGGACACAATCAGGAAGAGTAAATTGGAGTCATTTAGAAACATTTACCCAAGCTATACATAGGTCCTATTCCAGGAAGTGTAAGCCATGGAAATGACAGTTGGAATGGAGAGAAAAGCAGGTATTTAAAAATTGAAAAATAGAACAGATAATATGTTTGACATATTTAATATGGGACTCAAAAAGAAACAGGAATCAAAGGTGGCTTTCACGTATTTTATTTGTCCACAAAGGTAATGGCAGATGGAGATGTGAAGATAAAGGGAATAAAAGGGTAAAGGATTTCTTGAGAATAGTAATGGGTTCAGTTTTGGAAATACTGTTTGATGTATTCATGAAGGGAGAAAGAATTACAGGCACTTGAAAATACTGGGCAAGAGCTCATAAGGAGTATTTAGAAATAATGCTTACAACAATATCAATAAAATAATAACAATTTATTGAATACATGCTATGCTGGACATAATCTCACAGCTGAATGAAGGACACACACACACACACACACACACACACACACATACACACACACAAACCCCAAAAAACAAAACCAGGTGCTATCATGTGGGCACAGGATACAGCAGCCTTCTCCCAGTAGGGAAAAATTTCCCTGGCTCTTGCAGCCCACAGAGGCCTCCAATAAAGATGGTTCCATTTAACTGAGGTAGGGATTCCTTTGAGGATCAAGTGCTCCAAGGCTCCCTTTGTTATTCTCAGGACTCAGCCCCACCCCTCAGTTGGTCTAGAGATCAGCTATGACTCTATTTGCCCCAGGGAAAGGAAGGGTTAGTACACCCTGCACTTTTGTGGTGAAAGGGAAAATTGAAAGTTGATTTTCCAGATCACTTTTCCTGCCTGATAGCTGTTCCTACATTTCCTATCTTGGTTAATAGAATTGAGCACACAATACCAAGTGCCTTGTAAAGGGATTATTTATTAAGGATGCAGTGGACCCCCCCAAAAATGGCACTAACTTCTACCACTCCTCTAATCTACCTTGTATTTGAAAGTGCAGCAAATTCATTCTCTATGCATCTTTGATCCTCAGGATGTTTCTGATAATAACCATGATGGCAAATTTCCCTACTCTTGTGTAAGGATGTAGCAGAAGGCAAGTTAGTCTCCAGATGTTACCTGAATAGGCAGATTCAGATGCACATTATAGCAATTCTTTCTTGGGACTCAGATTCATTCTTCTAGTGACTTTTCCCCGATTCTTATTTTCCACAAATCAATCTTGCAAGTCACTTTATCAGAAAAGAGGGCTTTCTTCTTACAAACTTATTTACTCTCAAAGCCCTTTTGTTAGAAGTGCACGTGAATCTTTTTTTTTTGTACCAGGAATCGAACTCAGTACCTTGCACTTGCCAGGCAGACATGACACCACTGAGCTAAATCCCCGGCCCAACATGAATCTTCTTTTGATTCATTTGCTTTATGTAACCTTAGGGCCGGCCTGCTCAAAGTGTGGGGCCTAGGAGCTTGTTAGAAACACAGAATTTGGGATCCACCTCAGACCTATTGCATCAGAATCTGTCTTTTAAAAATTTCTTAGGGGATTATAGAGTGCACATTAACATTTGACAAACACAGGTTCAGAGGATTCAAGTTCAGGAAGATGAGAAATTAGAACATTCTAACAACCAGGAGTGACCAACAAAAGCTCACTAAGTTTTGTTTCATCACTGGGTCTTCTAATGAAACTTTTCCCATCTTTGCCTTTCAAGTCAAGATCAAGAAGAACATTTGGAAACCCTCTGTAGGAGCAAGTAGCTAGACATTAAGTTTGCACTTTGAGGATATGAATTAGATATTCAGATTTGTGGTTTCCCATACAAATGTATGTGTCTAAAATTCTACTAAGGTTGCCAGGTAGTTCTTAAAAAAGCAGGACAGATTTTTTTCTGAAAAGAAAAAGAACATACTCTGTGTTTAAGCAACTGAAATCAATGGAATGCTTGAAAACCAATGAGCATGATCCTTTTGGCTCCAGATATATTTATAGGATTTGAAGTGTTTGGCATCAACAGCTGAGAAGTCAAGAACAACCAATCACAATGTAAGTGAATAAGCAAGGAGAATAATGGGTAGCAGGATGAGTGCAACTACAATATAAATGAGGAGGAAGGTGAATACTGTGAGATGCAAAATGTCAGACATTGAGTAGTTTGACAAGAGAAGTGGGTTCCATGTATACACCACTGGAAAATTCAGAGGCTGAGATCTTGTTATGATAATTCTACATAGATGATAGAGCATCAAAGTAACTAAAATTTTAAAAAGTAAGAAGAAGGAACAAAAATCTTAAGGTTGTGCATTTTATAACATTAATCAAAATTTATATACTAAAAAGACGGGAAGAAGTTGGCATTTTGGTTTGACACTGAGAGTTACAGGGGCCTCCAAATCTTCTGAATGTATTGCTATGGTCCTGCCAAGAGAAACCTATCACTTTTTAGTCATTTTTCTCATACTGGACAGTGTCGAGTTTAAAGACATTCACATAAATGTCAGTGTCAAGGAAATATCTTATAGATGGAAATACCTTCATGAGGTTTATGTTTTGAGGGATCTATTATTAGGAATGTTCCTTAAAGGATTCAAAACTTTTCAAGGTTCTGGATTAAGAGTGATATTTGAAATTGACTCCCTTTAGGAAGAAGAATTCACAAGGCCTTGTGAAAATTTAGATTCTGATAAAGAAAAGTTAAAGTTTTGAAACTTTGTGACCTATATCTTTGATGTTCAATCGCTGTTTTGTTTCCTGGACTTTCTGTTGAACACCCTGGTCTTTTATGAGAAATACATTCAGTGAAGGCTGATGATGTAGCTCAATGGTACAGTACATTCACAAGACCCTAGGATTAATCTGCAGCAGTGTAAAAACAAACAAAATGAAAAGAGAAATATATTCACCAAAGAGCAGAAACTTTAGCACTGACAAGTCAGTTTGCTTGAAAAGATGTTTTTATGTCAATTCAATAGGCAAATTAAGGTTGAATTTCCAGCTGTGAGCTGTATTTATCTCACTACAAAGTGGGTACAATGGTTCATGTGTGAGATCATGTGCTTCTTTTAGAAAAGGGCATTCCTTTTATAAAGCATTTATTAAAAAAATTCTTTTTCTGACCTTTGCATTCATTTCATGACTAAAATGGAAATCTTAAGTGAATAACTATAATGCATTTCAAACACCTTTGAATATGAACATTATCTCTTAGTTCTATAGATGATTAATTTTGTTTTGAATCATCATATCTTCCTTCCCCATTTAGTCAGGTTTTTTTAGTTTATGATAAGAAAAATATCAGCACACATGTAGATTACATATATAGTCACAAAAGTACATAATATGTGATTATATGTCAGAATTTCCCTGAGAAAATAGTTACTTGAGCACGTAAATTTCTGGTATTCTGTCATTTTTGATATTCTGATTCTCAATATTTTAGGAATAGGTATTTATATAATCACTGGAGTCATTCATTTACTTTTGGTGAAAAATAACTGGAGACAGATAATTTTGTGATGTAACACAGTGGCCCTCAAATTTCAGTGTGTGCAGTGTGTTGGAGTCAGAACCAACACAGTAATTAGAACAGATAAAGCTTAATATGAAGAGTTATTAACTACCAATAAGGCACAACTACTAAGGGTAAAAAGAACTCTAAAGAAAATAAGAATGGCAAACCTAGGGATCAGCCTTATCAGTAGGGTTGAAGTGGAGGACATAGGGAGTGACATATTTATCACAGCATTCTTCCTTCCTCAGCATCACCACAGCAGAGATAAACCTCTTTGGAGAGGGTATAATTGAGGTTAACAGATGCTATAGAGGTGACAGTCCAGGGAGGACAAGTGTTCCATGCAAAACCATCTACAAAACCTGTACAGTGGCTGAAGATCTTACAGATATATAAATGTTAGGATGCTTACACTGCTTCAGTAACCTCTAGTGTTTTGAGCAAGATTTTATAGATGCTGCAATAAGAGGAAAATATGTTACATTTGTGTTAAACTTTACACACAATGTTTTATATGTTTTCTCATTTAAAACTCAAGCCTAACCTAGAAAACTTAGTGACCTAGTAAGATCTTATCTCAAAGTTAAAAAAACAAAAAGTCTTCCTCAGTTGAATTGTATGCTTACAAAGAATCAGGCATATGTGTATGCATGTTTCCAAATCTTTTTATTTCAATTAAACTTGTTATTGTAATCACAAAATTTAAATGAAGGGAATGTAAAGCTTTGAAATATTAGTGTAAAGAGAAAATTGTATGTAAGAAATAAAAAATGAAAATTTCTAATGCTAGCAATCTGGAAAAGAAAGCAGCCTGAAAATCCTTCTGAGTTTGTATTCATGTTAAATAGAATACAATAGAAATTCTTAGAAATGTATAACTCTATTTATGAGGAAATGGAAAGCTTTAGGTCCCAGGGACAAAGAGGGAGCTGTAAATTAAAGAAGTATGAATTGTAGCCAATGCTAAGCTTCCCTGGAGGTTTGACAGGAAAGCTTGAGTACCTACAAGGGAAAGGAAAGGAGAGTTGATCCTTTATAGCCACAGTGTGAACAAAAACTATCCTAGAGCCTAACTTTTGAAAGCCTGCACTTTCTGCACAAAGGTGGAATAAAAAATAATCCACATCACAACATAGCGGGATGATGAGAAAGTGTGTGTTTGTGAGTGAAGGAAAAAAAAAAAAAAAAAGAAAAATCTCTGAGAACCTGAAACCCAGGATTTGAAATTTGAACATCCACATGGTGTGAGCATATAGCCACTGAATTCAATAAAAATTGCTGTGAGTGGATGACTTCCATTGGGTACAGCACAGAGGCAAAGGTAAAACCACTTTGGAGATACACAACCCCTGTGGCAGAGATACACATTCACCCCCATGGCAGAAGATTTTAGTAGAACAAAACTTGCTGAAGATCAGTCCACAATCCAACGTTGCAAAATAGATGAGGAAATGGGATACCATGAATGAGTCACTTGGCACAACAAATAGGAGAATTGGTTATACAAACTTTCAGATAATAAATGCTCAATGGAAAGGATAAATACAAAAAGAAAGCATTAAAATAATAAAAAATCAGATACAATGAAAAACCAAACATGTCTGCAAATGAATCAAATAGAAATCCTAGGAATGCTATTCTAGTTACAAGGGAGGAGGAAGCAATGAATAAATTGCAAGGGAACTGCTTAGTGTAGTGTGATAGTTAACTGATTATGTCAATTTAAGTAAGAAACGCCCAACTACATCAATCAGCATAGTTCTGGGTGTGGCTGAAGGGATTTACTGATGACAAAAGACCCACCCCGGGTGTGAGTGGAGATGTGACTAAAAGGGAAATGAAGAAGGAAGGCTGGCTTCTATTTCTTGGGACGCGTTCCTGTCTTCACCTTCACCTTGGACAACTGGGACTCCTGGCTTCCAGCACAGACCCTTCAGCATGCTGGTACTGACTCACACGGGAGTACAGTGAGCTCCAGGCCTTCAATTGGATCCTTTGGATCTCCACTGTTTGGACTGTTTGGACTTTTACACTCTTCTGCACCTGACTGTGGGCAGCCACTGTAAGCCAATCTTGTAAATTCTTATATATTTATATGTCTTGCATTAAATCTGTTTTTCTAGTAACCACTGACTGATATATGTAGTTTAGTTTTTTGGTTTCTTTCTTTTTTGTGTGCAATACTGGGGATTGAACTCAGGACCTTTACACTGAGCTAAATTTCCAGATCTTTTTATTATTACTACTATTTTAAATTTTGAGACAGGGTCTCATTAGGTCACTACCATAAGCCACTCATGCTGGGCTTTAACTTTCTGTCCTGTCTCAGCTTCCCAGAGTGCTGGAATTACAAGTGTGTTCTACTATGCCTGGCTTAGTTTAGTACATTTCAATTTCAGGCCAATATAGCTGTGTTAGCTAATGAACTCATACATAGCAATTTCTCTTCCTTCTCCTGTTTTCATGTTCTTCATATGGCATGATTACACAGTGAAGTAGTTTATTCCAAATAGTGTATGCTACTGAGGTTTTTAAAGCTTAGCCTATGGTCCTTAAGACCCAGACATCACAAGATGTATGCCAGTTAGGAAAGAGAATATTACCATTCCAGAACTTATGGAATCCAGCAGGATTCCACAAAATTATAGAGATTCATGCTCACACAGGGTGTGCCATGACTGGTATCACTGTGATGCTAAGATTTTAATTGACAAAGACATAGTGGAAATCTAGAACTATTGGTTTGCATGCAATGAGATGGTGATAGTGGATAGTTTGACACCGGCTCTCTCCAACCTAGCTCTGCAATTTGGACAAGACATTGAAGCTACAGGTGCTACATCATATCCCAGTGGAGTATTTTTGATTCTTTTTTGTTTTTGGTACCGGGGATTGGACTCAGGTCCTTGTGCTTGCCAGGCAGGAGGTGGAACCACTGAGCTAAATCCCCGGCCCCTCAGTGGAGTATTTTTGTTTGGAATTTTTTGAGAAAGGACTCCAACTATTTTGTAAAGATACATCAAGAATTCTTGTGCAATACAATATTCAAGCAATACAATATTCAAGTAGATTTTCCTCAGAGAATATGCAAGTTCTGTTTAAAGAGTTTACCATATTCTATAGCTCTGAATAAAGCACTAAATATTTAATTCCTTCTTTCTCCAAAAATAAGACCTAGCTGAAAAATAATCAGCCTTGAAAATTAGAGATCAAAAATACCAGCCCCAATCAGTCCATCTTTGTCTTACCTGCCTTACAGGGTAGACACCAAGAGAGAATAGTGATAGCCGATAAAGCAAGAAATTGTTATCAGTGAGATTAACAAAAATTAAAGTCTAATAACCCCGAGAGTTAGTAGGGTTGTGGGAACATTGCTGGTAGGATAAATAGGATGGCCATTCTGAATAACTAGTTGGAAATATCAAGTAAAGTTGGAGACATGCCAACTCTATGACCTAACAGTTTCACTTGTAGGTATGTGCTAGGGCCATTGCATTGTACACACTATAGACCTGTGTACTGTGCAGCATTTCACATCCCAGAGAAACTCACAAACATGCACAGAGCTATTCTAGAGAAACAAGATGTGAGGGAAGCCCTAGAGATTTGGGGAACATCTTAATTAAAAGTTGTCCTTCTGGTCCCACTGTTGTTTTAAGAATTAGAAAAATGATGTAGGACTCTTATCAGAAGACAAATACTGAAGAAAAAAGGTCTTCCCTATATCAAAAGAATAAATATACATTGATATGTTTATGTAAGAATGTAAATATTCCTGGAAAATAAAAAATTCCTGGATATTAGAATTGTGCCCAAGCCCAAAGAAAACAGAACATTGCTTTTGTGGTTTATATAAAAAGCTGAATTACCTTCTAAGCTCAGATATTTATACAGTTTTTTTAGTTTTTGAATGCTTGGCACCACATTTGATGTGAAAAGCAGGAAAATTATTTGGGTGGGAAGCTGCCCCTAGATAAGAATGGTCGGTATCCCTGACCTGAATCCATGAAATGCCATTGTACTCCAGTCACTGCAATAGCAAACCCTCCACTAGGCAACAAAAACCACCGCTCCATGCAGACACAGCTTAAATGCTTTCTCTTTCCTGAAGAGCTCTTTATTATTAGTCATTTTTCTGTATCTTCTAAATTATGTGACCGCTGTAACATTTATCCCATCATATAGCAGTGAAACTTTTACATATCTCTTCTTTCCTCCTAACCACGATTTCCCAGAGGACCAGAAGCACATGCTATTCTATATAACTAGAGCCTAGAAGTGCTCAATAAATGTTTGTTATATGAAAAATAATTTAATCAAATCCAGCGTTTTATGTTTGAGTTTCTAGCTTGTCACTGGACTGCTAGTTGCTTGTTCCCCTGCTCCTTTTCCAATGAAAGATTCTATCTATAAAAGGATTAAAAAAGATAGAGCTCTTTAGGAAGCCATCTCCAACTTAAAAAAAAAAGACTGCTGTGTACAGCTGGCGCCACAGATTAGTCTGTACTAATGGAGTGTCTTTACCTAAAGAGATGTTTGGGTAAAGAGGGTCATAACTCTTATAGGGGAAATATGTAAATATATCCTGCCACCATTAAAAAAAAATTGAAAACCTGAATTTTGTGTGCATTTTTCACCTCTCTGTAAGGTAGGCATTCAATTTTCTCCCCTTCTTTTGTCAAGTCTGGCCAGTTTGGGCCAGTTCTATTTCAGCCTTTGTCCTAAGATATACCCTGTGGATCTAGATGAGACTTGACATGCTAAGGTGCACGGATTGATGGGATAGCTTTATAAACTGAAATAAGATTCTTCACAATGTGTAAATCATAAGTGACATTAATGGAACTCAAAAAGAAATAAAAGAGATTCATGAACAGATTTATAAGTTTTCTTCTTTTTGCATTTTAATTACATTGGAATTTTAATTGCATTATAATTGCACTTTAATTGCATATATTTGTGTAAATTAAAAAATAATTAGAGTTCTGCAGCATTATGGGAAACTAATTTATGCACATAGACCTTTAAGGATGTATACATAGAAAACAGTTTTACAGTTCTCAGTATGCTAGGTACTTTTAAATCGTTTTTGATTCAAAGAGTATAGCTCTCTAGAGTGATGTATCTTCATGCTTCTCTCTGTGACTTAGAAAGTGAGACAGAGCTGGAGCTTGAATGGAGGGTATTGCTTGGTATGCTTGGGACTCACAGCTTGGAAAGTTTTTTAAATATTAAAAAATAAATTTTAAAAATACATATTTTCTAGCTTAGGACTGTGAAGTTTCTGGGCTCTGCTTGCATGTGGGTGGGAAGGACAGAAGCTGAGTCACTAAATTAGGGTGACAGAACCAATGAATTTTTAACAGTATTCTTGGCACAGGTTATCATGGCAAAGCGTATGCACAGTGTAGGGGCCATTCATTCAACAAGCATTTATTGAACGCCTACTGGTGTCTGGCACCTCTGAGATATGTCCCAACCTGTTCATAGCTCATTTGCCCCAAAGCAATTTGAATGTTCTGGCCTTCACTTCCATCTTCTTGGCCAATTATGGACTGGACTCCCATGTATCCTGGTTCTTTGATGCTTCTGAGTATGTCTCACCCTTCATCTACCAAGGTCCCAGACCATGTGTATAGGCAGGTTTATTACCTAAAAATCACATTTTTATCTTTTTTGGAAAGGAAAATGCTAAGAACCTTACTTTTTAAGAGTGTGCTATTACCTTGCCTTGAGATTATGACACTAAATGCTTTTGTAAGCAAGAACATCCAGTGTGAATACATTTCTGTCCTTGCTCATCTCAAGGCCTGAGATGGAGCCATTCCCTCTGTCTGCTCTTCCTGGGTGCGACTCCTACTACTCACCTGGAATTCATTCTAGCCCTTCCAAGTATCCTGTGTAGAATTAATCCTTACCATTTTCTTGCTTCTGCAATAAAGTCTCTGTCCTTTCGTTTTGTAATGCTTAGGTTAGAGTTATATTCCGTCAGTTCCTGCAGGTTGAGGACCCTGTTTTATTTATTGTTGAACTACAGGAAGGATTCAGATTATGTAAAACTTTGTCTCATAACCTGAGTCTGGACCTCAAAGGCCAAATATCTTTTTTTTTTTTTTTGGTACCGGGGATTGAACTCGGGTCTTTGCGCTTGCGCAGCAGGCGGCGAAACCACTGAGCTAAATCCCCGGCCTCCAAAGGGCAAATATTTTGAGGTAGGTGTGTGTGTGTTTGTGTGTGTGTGTGTGTGTGTGCGCGCGCGCGCATTACAAGCCCTTATTAGAATCATCAAGAAATTTTTAATTGCATGAAAACACATCAGTCAACATTCTCATGGGAATATGTAGGCTCTGTTCTGGGCCACAGCTAGATTCCTGATCATGTTATTTTGTGGGATTTTTTTTTGAGACAGGGTCTCACTATGTAGGTCAGGCTAGTCTCAACTCACTATGTAATCCAGGCTAGCCTTGTACTCATGGTTATCCTCTTACCTCAGCATCCTGAGTGCTGAGATTACAGGTGTGCATCACCATGCCCATCAATGGCATTTTTTTTTGTTACAGTCTGACTTTAATGACAATCAAGCTTAAGAGAAAGCCATAACCTTGCCCACCTGAACGTCCACATAAGTGTCCCGCATGGCCCAGTTACTATAGACCTCTCTTGCCCCAGTTCCAGTGTAGTCTCAGTCCCCTCTTCCCCTGCCCTCACTACTTCGCATTCTTGCTGCTGAGTACTGCCTCGAATTACTTCTCCTTCTTATGTTCTAGCCAATATTACTTATCATAGTATCACCTGAGAAAGGTGTATGATGGAGGTAGAACATGCTGCTACAGCATTTTGTTTAAAAATATTAGGCCCTGGTCCCCTCCATTGCTTTTCTCCAGACTCAGATTCTGAAGACACTGGCTTCTAACAGTATGTAATCTCGAGTTCAAGGTGCCATATGCTTCTCTGGTGCCTGTTTGTGAGTCAAATAGAGGAATAATATGCTGGAAAGGGTGCTGACCAGGAAGATGACATCAAATCAATGGTGACACAAGTTAAATTTCAGTTCTCCAAGGACTTCCGTGATTATGGTGTGATATTCTAGTGGAATATTCATTCGGATCAGCAGTATGGAGGAGACAAAGTACATGCCCATTATCTGCGCTAATAGCAGGACAATGACATTGGAGGACTTACTACTTGAGATGGCATAAAAGAACTTGGTAAGACTGATCAGCAATCCTCTGATGGATGTGCTAATGATTATTCCAACTAGAATGAAGGAAATGTGTTGGGACCAGAACTTCACATCAAACTGAATTCCTAGGTAATTCAGGGATCTCAGTGTCTCTTGTGACAGGATCAGATTTCCCCAACTCAATCAAAAACAATATTGATGGCTGCCATGAAAATTTTCCGAACACAGTAAATACAGAAAAAGTAACCCAGAATATTTATATATATATATTTTTTGGTACCGGGCATTGAACTCGGGTCCTTGTGCTTGCACAGCAGGCAGCGAAAACACTGAGCTAAATCCCCGGGCCTAGTAACCTAGAATATTAAAATATTTTCCTTTGAAAGTTTTGGAATATTCCACTCTTTCTTTGGTTGCATATACATCAGCTGTTTCAAGAAAAAGCTGCTTGCTTATTCTTCCAAAGCATCCACTTCCTGTTGAATAAGAGTAAGTTTTTCACTTCCTGGAGCTGAAGTAGTAACACTCTTTAATATTCCCCAGAAATCTGATGGCTTGTTATGTACCTCTCCCCTCTGGAACATACTTCTCTGTGCCATTGCCATCCTTTCTCTTTGCTTATGATCTTATCCATGGTTTGAAGCAGTTGCCTTCCAGTGCTAGAATATCTGTGTCAGTCATATTCCCGAGGAAGTAGGACATTTATGAGTATGGGCAGTTGACAGCACCAAATCCAGACAGCAGAGCCATGAGAGTCACCCCAATCACACCCACCCAGTGGATGAGCTATTCTATGGACAAGATCCTATGCTTTGGGCTGACAATGGGAAATTGATCTCCCAGTTTCCAGAAGAAATACATAAAAGTCAACCATAAGAGACAGGAAAAAGGCAGTTGCTGCTTATTCAATAGTCAGATGTTGCTCACAACAAAATAGCCAATGTAGAAAGGTACCATGAAAATTAGGATCAACAGAATTACACACAGGTTCATTTTCCAGTAAAAATAATGGGAGCTGCTATTCAGTACTAAGATTTCAAAGATGATAAGCTCAAACATGGTGCAAGAAAATGCAAAAATTAACAGAGATCACCTGTACAACATATTGACCTCACAATACTTAAACAATTGGCCCCTGAAGAAAAGCCACACCCCCCAAAAAAAGAATCTGGGAAGTAATTACTGTACTGGAATCAATTAGGAAATTCATGCACAAGTGTAGGGAGGGCTGGAGCCTTCGCTCCCCAAAGGCCATTGCAAGCTCTGCAGCCAGCCCTTTTACTCAGGTAGCCTTCGCCCCGAGGCACTGGCCAAGACAGCTGCTGGTCTGTTTGACACCATCAAGCTGCACCCCAGACAGCCAATCATCATGTAAGTCCTGCGCTTCCCACCACAGGCTAGAAGTCTCAATGGCATGTTTTTCGCAAAAGAAATTTATTGGATTTTAAACTGTTTTGAAGTCAGGTGGTGTTCCAGAGTTTGGAAACACGGTTGTTTCTAAGGGGCATATGAAAGAAATGGAAGGAAACTGTATCTTCTCTGGGCATTGTGTTTGGGTGTATCTGGGAGAAAACAGAATCCAAGCAGGAATACTTCCTATTTAAACTAGGTAAAATTTATTAGAAGACTTCTGTCTTTTGTAAACACATAGAGTAGGGTGGCTCCAGGTTCCTGCCAATCACACCCGTACTAAACCTTGTTGAGGCCTTATTTAGACAGGATCCCATCCCTGGAACCAGAACTATAGTGTTAACTTTGGCCTAGGCCAGTGATGTTGGTGAACCTTTTAGAGCTTTCAATGATAAGAAACAGCCCGCTGCAGCACACATGCCATAGGTTTGCCACCACTGGCCTAAACCAATACATGAGTTTGGGCAATGTTAGCTTCTCTTACAAATAGATACCATAATGCCTAATATTGGAAAAACAATAGAAGCTTTTTCTTGCTAAAGTAGTCATTCAATGCAGAGGTTCATGGTTGTGGGTACCTCTTTTATGAAATGATTGTTTGGCCTAGCCTTCTTCCATCCTTTAGTTTTGTTAGTCCCTAGGGGTGACAGTGGAATGGAAAGAGCAAGTGAAGGCACAATAGTTACTCAAAAACCTTGATCTGGAAGTGGCACACATCACTTTTGGTCAAAATATATTGGTCGATGAGGGCAGACAGCAGGGTTTTTACCCAGTGAAAGGGCTCTGAGTAGTCCTTAGTTAACAGCTACTTTCCAGGAAAATTTGCAACTCTGTACCATAAAAGGGGATTCTGAACTTGGGGTATAGTTCGCCACTAGATTTGCTTTGTTGCTTTTCTTGGGTGATACAATTTGTCATCCAACAGTCCAGGTGCCCATCTTGCATCAGATTGTTGTCTGTTGCTCCCTGCATCACTCGTTTCATTACTGTTGAACCACTGAAGCAACTCCTACTTCCCATCAGACAATTGGTAGGCATCCAAAATGTGCTCCCTGCTCTGTCTCTACCTGTCCCTGGCAGGCAAGGGAGGGAGCTGGTCTCCCTTATAGGTACGTAACAGCAGGGTCTGGGAAGGCCTGGTTGTGGACATGGTGGTGGTGATTCACCCTTACATCATGAACCTCTCAAGCTGCCCCTGCCAAAAGAGGCACAGTGCAGACCGTCTTTAGTTTTCTTGTGTCATGTGTAGGAGTGGGATACTTTCTGATGAATTCCATGGAAACTCATGGTGCCTTGGCAGAAGGCTTCCACTTGTCTCCCCCAATTAAAGCTCTCGCTTGGACCTTTTAGTCCTAGAGCTTTCTTAAGCAGATTTCTTTAGCCCTGGGCATATGTAAAAATGGGCCTGAGGTCTCTGGTCCTGATTTCTCTATCCTTGTTCTCAATCATCTTTTTTATTTTTTAATTTAATTAATTTATTTTTTTTTGGTACCTGGGATCGAACTCGGGACCTTGTGCTTTAGAGGCAGGTGGCGAACGACTGAGCTAAATCCCCTGCCCCAAGCATCTCTTTAAACACTCATTTAACCATACTGCTTATGACCTCCTTGGTCATATTTCATTAGATTAAATTCTAGTGTTTTCTTGAAAAAGGGAAAGTACTATATGTTACCAAAAAGAAAATATTTTGTAAAAGTTTTTCTGACAATTACTATATATTATGTACCATGAAAGGAGCTTTGAGCAATATGAAGGAACATAAATTATGATTTCTGCTTATGAGGATCTTATGAGCCAGCCAGAACAAAATAATAATATGGTGACTACTGTGATTTGGATATGGCTTAACTGTGTCTCTGAAAATTTCATGTGCTAGTGAGGGTCCTTGCTTCAGTGACACTGGAAATTAAAACTGAGGCTGTCACCATGGAATTCCAGGAAAAACTTTAATTGAAAAGTTAGAGAAAATAAGGGGGAACATGGCTCTGACAAAGATCAAGCCAGTTTCCTATTAAAGGAAAGTAAGAAAAGACAAAAAGGGACCTTGGTTTGAGAAACTGAAGGGGGCACCAGTCTGAAGAGGTGGATCAAACGAGCCCATTCATAAAAGCGCAGTTTTGTGAGTTACCATGATGGGATGGAGTTGGGCTGATCATTATAGCAATCTTGGTTTCATAGCTCCAGAGGAACCCTTATGACTTGAGGGGTAGGTCTGTTGCCATGAGATGACTGGTCTGCTTGAGGCAGTTTCAGTCTTGTGAGGCTCTGCTGGAATCTAACGTGACTCTAGGTTTAGGGCAATTAAGACTCTGGGCATAACTGGATGCCCCTGCAAACCTCTTATATCTTGGTGCCCTTGGCCTTGGGGGAGGGGGCAGGTGAATTGGGACTAATAAACCTTGTTTTACCAACTTTTAGACAGATATTCCCTAAATGACTAATGCGCCTATATGTAGAATTGAGAAAAAATTTGACCTAGAGTTTTACAAAATGAAGGTTAAATTTCATTCTACTTTTAATTACCTATTGAGCATCTGTAGGCTCAATGAAGAGTATTTTTTTTAAGAAAAGAAAAAATGCTTTTAAGTTTCTGAATGCCTTAAATTATGATTTTAATGAGTAATAGGTTAAAGGCCCAGGAGTTTGTCCTCTGTCCCTATGGTGTCTATTTTACTTTTTTTTCTTTTGCCTTTTAGGATTAGAAATACTTATATAATTCCTGCTCAGTATTAAAAAATGCAGATAGTGTTAAGGAGTTTATAGTGAATAGTAAGCTTCTCTTCTATTCTAAACCTTAAACTTCCTTGGAGACAACCGCTGATACCAGTTACCCTTCTCTGTACAAAGGTATTTTGTGAGTATGCTGAGCATTTCATTCTTCATTTTCTTCTCAACTTTTTTCTCTCCCTTTGTAGATCAGTAGTGTTCAAGTTTTCTTATGCAAAAGAAACACTAGCAGTACCTCTTAGAAATACAGATTGCTTAGTCCTTTCCCCAGAGATCTGATTCTGTGGATCTCGTCAAGTTCAAGGAATCTGTTCAAGAAATCTAGGTAAGTTCAAAACTCAGTTGATTCTAAAGCATGTGGAGCACAACCTCTACTTTGAGGCATTGTTTTAGAAAATAAATAAGGTCTGCCTATCTTGGGAACTGATCTGGTGGAGTTATAGAAATCTATCACAGTGTGCTATCTACTCCTCCAGTCTTGGATCTTTCCTAGGGCCACCTTTCCTTTGGTCTCCATTGCGATGCACAGAGGTCCTTCAAATTCAGTTGGTCTGAGGATCTGGATTTGTTCCCTGGCTTCTCACTGACTGCCCTACTGCTGAGCTGCAGAGTGTCATTACCCAAACTGAGAAAATCCAATTTGTTTTCTTTCTCTACTTCTGTGACTACATTTAACATCCACTTTCTTTTACCTGTAAGGAATAAGTAACAGTCACACAACCATAGGGTTTTGACAGATGACAGTAACTTAGACATTATTTCAGCCAATCTGTAGATAGGGAAACTGAGGCCCAGAAAGATTAAGAAACTTGTCCCAGGTCACAAAATAAATTATTGGCACAGCAGATTAGAAATCCATTTTACTAATTCTATGTTGGGTGTTCTTTACTCATTTCAGTGGCAGCTAAAATCTCAGAGTCCTTGAAAATTATTCAAACAATTCCTGTTCCCTAGTCCATTTTTCACTTTGAAATATGTCCTTCTGGGCCTGCCTACCTCCATCTCTCATGGGCCACACTTGCCTTAGTTGTTTGTCTTTCTCATATAGTATTAGTGTGAATTATTTCTGAATTCTCAAACATGGCAATATCTTATCTATTTGAACTTCAGGCCACCAAATATAAAGCAATTTTGAACTGAAAGGGTGGTGGTTACTTTAAATCTCTGTGAGAACACAGGAGCTCACAATTCTTATTCTCAGCTTCCTCAAACAAAGACCTGAGGTACAGTCTGATCCTTATTATTTTCTAGGGTTGGGGGAGGGTTGAGGTCATACAAAGGTTGCTTGGTTTGCAATCTCATCCTGTCTCTCTCCTCCTATTGACAAGTCATCAGGATGGTTTATAGATTGCCACATCACTTTAAAGACTATTTGCTGAGGTTTTGAGACATTTATCCAATCTCAAGAAACTCAAGGGACCTGATTTCAACTTTGAATTATATATTATCCATGTTTGAGATGAAATGAACAATTTTAATGGGGAAACCCTACTAATCAGGCCAGAGAATAGCAATTGGTTTAATTTAAAAATGTTTACAGTTTTGTAAGTTTGATATTTTAACCTGAATATAATTCTTAATAACCCCTATCCCCAAACTTATATTCTTCTATTTTTCAATGTCCCAAGAGTCTAGCCAGGAAAAATATCAGCATGTCTTTGGAGAGCTTATTTGTCCTGATGAAAAGAAGGATTCCAGGAAAAAAGGATCGGTTCTTTAAATAATTGCAGCAACTTCAGAATGGAAATTGAGTAGCTACAGAAAGATGCATTCACTAGAGTAGGATTTTTCCCACACTTTTAGCATTCAGAAGCTATATTCAGGAAAAAGACATTTACTAGGGTTTTGAATCCAAATTATGAGAAAATAGTATTTGCAAGCCTTTACACATATATAATTTTGTGATTAGGACTGTTGGTGAACCACTCTAATATCATAACAGATTTAGCTGCAGTCTTTCAAGCAGGTATTTATATTAAGTCTAGGTAGAGGCTGGAACACAATGTAATTCTTTTTATCTATTTTAATGTGTACAGTAGCTGGTAAATCAGCTTCCCTTGACCTGTAAGATATAAAAATGATGCTATTTTGTTTATATGCATTATTGTTGGAACTCTGCATTCCTGGGAAAAGTGATCAAAGATTGCATTAGCTGTGTTGTAAGGCAGGGATGGATTATCCAGCCACATATGCAAGATGAAATCCCTGCTGTACATGTCTGCTCTCATTACCTTATGCATCAGCGCTTGTAATTTCCAAGGATCAAAACTATGCCTTGCTATTTTTAGTTCATTTACTTTCTTTGAGGATGATGGTCATTATTCTGACACTTTGTTTCATATATACACTCTTCTTCCACCCTAGTCAAAATAGATGTTAGTTTTCCATCTATATGCTTTTATACTTACCACACACTCTAGCTGGGCTTCTTTGGATTTAGTTGGCTTGGGAAACTTAATGATTTTATTTTCTAGAGGTCAATTGCTGATATACAACCAATAATAGATAGTTAGCTGCCCAGGATTCTTTGCATTCATTCCTTAAAAACTCAGTTTAGTTTAGGTCTTTTTAATTCACTACTGAAAATCAGGTGCCTCTAGGAATTTCAATGTTGTATTACAGTATAACAAACTACCCAATATCAGTAATGGCCTATTTAGGAATGAAATGCTTTATTTTTTCTGGTTTTAGGCGATTTCTAATTTCGATGGGGACCAGGCATCATGTACAAGAAGGCAATTAATAGCTCCCTGAAGGGACAATTCACTAGCCAGGTCGTAAAAATCATCCATTGTTTGATCTTTTGGCCATAAGGTAAGAGGGAAACAAACACATCTATTTTCTCTCAGCACTACATCTGAAGATACTTGCAAAATTATAACCAGTATTATTATTGCTCTTTTTGTTATAATTTCGATAATATTTCTGCAATCTGGATATTTATTTGTTCATATTTATTTATTTATTTATTTATATCCTACTCATAACCTTCCCCACAGAATTTATTCTTTAAGAAGGCTTTTTTCAAAATTATGCTGGGATGAATACAATATTTCACTTGAAAATTCCCCCTTGTAATCCTATTCTCTGGAAAATTAATTCAGGCAAAAGAAGTAGTGAGGGAAGGAATTACTTAGCGTATTTGTTTTGGTTGCTCATATTAATCAGATTTTTTTGGATAATAGTTTTAATTCCTTGTGGTAAAACATACCAACCTTTCCCTGGGTTTGTACTGTAAATATACCCAGTTTAACTAAGACAAAATTGATCTAAATGCAAATGGATTTGTTTTGTTGTTATAAATCTCAAACACCTTGGGAATGGATGGGAGAATGCAGTAGTGGAGGAGAGAAGAGGAGTGGGTGGTGTAAGGACAGGGTCTGTGATCCAACCTAGAAAGCAGATAAGAAGAAACTGAACAAACAAGTCAGCATTAGGAGAAAAGGAGGCCACAGCGAGTCACAGCAGATTTGACAGAAATGGACTAAGTGTGTGTGTGTGTGTGTGTGTGTGTGTGTGTGTCTTTGTAAGGTGTTCCAGGAGCTCTCTTAGGGTTGCTGTGGGAAGACAGGGTGCGTATAATCAGGTAGTTATAGGAAGTATCTTGGGTTCGTGTCCAAAGTCTCTACCTGAAATCTAAGCAGATTCAGAAAGGCCCTAATTTTTCCCAAGAGCTCTCTAGAAGTTCTTATTTACTTCTGCACAGCATCCCTATGGAGAAAAAGACAATAATAATAGCTGACATCTTTCACAGCATGGTGGTGTGTGCTTGGCACAGTACTAAGTGTCCCATTTGCACTGCCTTTTTAGAACATTGTCTCCTTTAGAATTGAGAAGGCAGACTCTAAGATGGGAGTAACTAACTTAAGGAGCTCAAATCCAAATGCTTTGATCCAGTTGCTGAAACTGTAATCCAAATATTTTTGATCCAAAGTGCAGACTTTCTTGTACTATGATACTTTCTTAATGAATGAAAAAAACCAGGGTAGATGGATGGAGAGCCATGTATAAGTGTTAATTTGGGATGAGTTGTATCTGGTGGGCAAACTGAATACCTGCCATTTACTCAGATAAGCCAAGTCTTTCCTTAAACCCCTCACAATGAAATTAAGATAATAGGCAAAGAAGTTCTTAGAATGAGGATTTCCATGACATATAGTGAAGCATAGGAAAGAAATGGGAAAATTTGGCCAGGGCCCATCCCTAGATTACAACAATAATAAAAAATCAAACATGCAAAAACAAAAGACTCCAAACCTTTAACTCTTTGAGTTGTGGAAATAAAAGGAATCTCAGGAGGATATGGGAAACCTTGGTTAGATGAGACTTTGGAAACTGTTGTTCCATTCAGCATACCACTTGTTCTCTGGGCTTTAAACCAAACATGTAACCATGAATCAGTCTACTTCTGCTTCCTAACTGTCTACAAATGTGAAAAGGGCACTGGACCTCTGGAGAGGAGGTGTTTCTGGTAGTCTTTTTATTGAGCCCACAGGTGGACTGCCTCCCCACATGGTTTGTGTTGGCTACTGAAGCTGTATTTGGGGCTCTGGTCTGAGGGGAGGAAAGGTCAAAGAGATAAAAAATATGGGATCAGTTGCTATAGCAATTTAGTCTTCTTCCCTCCACTATAGATTCCCATGGGATTAAGAAAAATTTTCATTGCTTGCTTTTCTTGACTCCTAAAGATGTGGTCGTGGTGTACCCCAGTGTGACTATTTCAAAATCTGAGGTTAAACCCAACTACCATTAAAAATTCTCAGTGGCTGGCATTACTCGGGCTCTTTCAGACTTAAATGGTCTTAAGAAGAAACTACTGTTTCAATATTTTTGCAATTAAGTTGTAATTTGTATAAATGGCCCATTGGTAGTATCATTAAATTACGTTGTCTAAGGGTTTTCAGCTTGCAGAATATGCTTAAAAAATATTAGGCCTATAAAATAAATTTGGCAAATTCTAAGCCCCACACAACTTTTTTCCCTTCATAAAGCCCCAAATTTCATGTTATACTTTTAATTTATGATAAAGACTTTATTATCTGATATGATGGAAAGATGGGAGTGACATATGAGTTAAGACTGCCACTTATCTGAGCTTTAATTCCAGTTAATTTCCTAAACTTCATGCTGTACCTAATGTCCTGTCTGCCACATGAAGCAGAAAATTACAGATGTTCTCTGAATACTTATTTAAATGTAAGGACTTTAAACAACTCCCTCAGAGAGATCATGAAACTAGCACATAAAAACCATCTCCCATTTCAAAGTGGATTTTGAAAACCCCAAATACCCTACAACATATCCTGATATCAGGCAAAAAAAATAAAGCTTCACTTCAGAAATAATTAGGGTTGAAAGTGACATGTCTTGGTTGGCGGAGGATAGTAAACTGCTGTCTGGCTCAGGGAGATGAATATGAAGATGAGACAGAATGAGTCAAGGGCGGCAAAAGAGGGTCACACTCTAGGTTCATCACTAGAGACCATCTGTTGTGACACAATTTTTTGACTGGTGTTCAAATGTGGAGCAAAATTTATTTTGGAGGACAAAAGAAAAGTCGGTCTCTAGAATGATCTATGTGGTAAAATGCCAGATACTGTGGCTTTGACAAGAACAGGAATTTTCTGTTCTGTCACTTTCAGAGTTGTCTTCTTAATTTCCAATCAGGAAGAATTACAAAAACCTTCTCTATCAGATTTACAAATACCAATAAGTTACCCACTCCCTTTTTTTTTCTTTATCACCTTGCCCTTTTGATAGGCAGCACACAGTAAAATGAATAAATTCAGCATATTTTCCTGTTCACCAAGCATAAATTATTACTAACTGTGGTGAAAGGCTATTTGAAAAGCTGTTTTCTTTTATGGAGGAGCCTTCTTTTATCTATAAATGATTCTGTTTGAAATCAAAGTCGATATTGTCTTATCTCTGTGACCTCCAGAAACTGAACTGTGATGACATATTTCCATTCTACAGAAGGCAATAAGAGGATTCAGGCATAAGCTGAATAAACTACTAATCTATTCCTGTTCTTGGCTCAGATTCCCAGTCTTTGAAATGTAAGGAGAATTACCATAGCATTAGTATGTGATGTGATACCACTGTGAATTATCTGAAGAGTGTGTTGTAACTGGCTCCAGCTTTGGGTGGGGGAGTAGACTGTGAGATGATTTCTAAGATCCCTTCCAACTGAAGTTCATCACAGGTCTTCATACCAATGCCCTTTGGTAATTAATGGGGGCTATATTGCCTTGTAATTTTTGCTGCTGTTTCAGCCCTCATATATTAAGTCATGACTTCTCTCAAAGAAGCTCTGTGCTTCTCACACCTGAAAGAGTTGTAGCAATTTGATGAAGTATCAATTTGAAGTAGCACTAATAAAATGTATCTATCAAAAGAGCATAGCTTTTATTCAGTGACAAATGTCATGGAGATTCATAGAGATTTTACACAGAAGCACATTTATTCAGTCCTCATTTCATCTGATGCCTGTCTTCTACATAGTGTTTTCATCATAATAAAGTGGGCATTGAACCACCAAGTTGGCATTTAACATTAACATACTATGTTGTACCATTTACCATTTTGGTATTTTCTTGATGGATTTCTTTCTTTCTTTTTTTAATTTTGAAGAGTGCAATGATTTCTGAAAATGAATGTTTTAAATAAGGTAGCACTGGACTGTGACTTCTAACAACTCAGGCACTGGCACTGAAGAAAAGAGACTGGATATTTGAACCCTATGTTATAAGGCAGAAAGTGATACGGAATCAAGCCTCTTGGCTCTGAGCAGAGCTGACTCATAACCTTGGCTCTCTAATTCAGATGGAAGCAGTAAGTACTTAGAGGAGACTGAATCACTTGCCCAGGCAGCACGTGCATCAGGTTGAGCAGTGAGACCAACTGGTTGACAAGCCGTGGTGGTTGTTCTCTCAGTGAAGTGAAAAGCATGTGAAAATTATTCATCCTCATAATGTTAGGTCTTAAAATAGTCTTAACTGCTGATGCATTTATAAGAAACGTGCAATCAGTTTTCTTTGTCCACCTGGGTGAAAGTTCAAATAACCAAAAACCCTTGGTGGTAGATGCACATAGGTAGTCTAAAACTTTGGGATTGACTTTGACTACATTCCCTTTTTTGTCAGAAATAATGTCCTTAGTCACATCATTTTTGTCCAGGAAATGCCTTCTGTGGCAGTCACCCCAAGACCCTTGTAACCTTTCACCCATTTTGTTGTCACGGGCTTTAAAGGGCACAAAGGGGTTAGGGTTACTCAGGTGAAAGTAACAGAAAACAATTCTGAATATTAAAGTGGAATAACCAGAGGGACACAGAATCAGTAAGATGTTGGATAACTTGGCTTTTGGAAGAATAGGATACAGGAAGCATAGCAGTTGCTTTACAGCAGATTGATTCTGGCTAGGTTGGGACAACTGTGACATGGATGATATCTCATCAGTTTTTCTGACCTAGCATCATTGGTTTAAAGAGTGTCCAAATCACACTCTTTGTCCATTAATTTGTTCAGGCAGGAAGAAGGAAAATCTGATCCCTTGGCTTCCTGGACTGCTGGGAATCACCATCCTTTTAAGAACACACATGCTGGGCCAGAATAATTACTGTACTTCTAGGAAACTAGAAGGCCATTAGGAAGGGGAAAGGATACTGGATGACAAATGTCCATGGTGAGGCATTTTCCCACCTCTAATATCTCATCTCTCCAACCCAGCTCAATTTAGTTCCACAATTTTTAAATAAAAGATCAACTCTGTACAAAACACTGTGTTAGGTATGGGGCATTCTGGGGAAAAGGTGTTTCTACACTTTGCTACTAGTCATGTTGCAATTACTGGGGCCATGCAATCTCCTGGCTTTTCATTGAGGGGTGGAGGTGAAGTACTGCCACCTCCAGAATGCATTCTGGCATTGCCTTTAGATTATCTGATGCTTTCAGGAAAGCTGTGAACCATGCACGGCTTTGGGCTTTGACTTCTATATCTCCCATATTTATCTCTCTCTGGTATTCTTTCACTCTCTAAGGTTCACTACTCTTCCTGCCTTCTGCTGTGTTCTTCCAAGCATGTAGAAATAATGGTATCACAAGAATATTATTCAAATGATATCATTAAGATGTTAGGTGAAAACAGGCATGAAGGATCTTATTGGGGTGCTGGATAGGTTTTAGATCTGGATTATGGCGATGGTTGAACAACTGTGTGAATTTATTTTAAAAAGTTCATTTTATATCAAAAGCAGGTGAATTTTATGGCATGAAAATTATACTGCAATTAAATTGTTATTTTAAAAAGAGTTGTTAGGTGATACTTAAAGTGCCACTCATCTGGTTGGGAAAACCTTTCAGAAGTGAAGGAATAAACTGAAAGCAGAAGGATGGTGAAAGGAATTTTTGACCACCAAGCCTAAGGCACTAATGGTGCTGGGGATGAAGTAAAGCTCACGTGTGCCTAGGAAGCTGCCCATCTAGTGACTGCCTGATTGTCTGTCATCACTCTGCTTCAGCAAACTTGGGGCTTAGTGAGTATTGCTATGAGGTGCCCAGAAGCTGGTCCATGAGTGACTCCAGGGACCTCACAGTATAGTGCCTTCCCTAAGGAGGGGTAAAGAACAAGAGGTATAGGCTATTTCCAGTGAGGAAAGACTACTATTTTGTGTCTTCTCCATTCTTGCAATCTTTCCCCTTTCATCCCTGGAAGTTCTCTTGAAGAGAAGAGGATAGACGGAAATATGGAGTGCTTCTCATTCCTGCCCAAAGGTTGCCAGTCCCCGAAGGATACCATAAGAGAAAGAACAATAAACTCTAAATCCCAGAGACTATGACCCATCCTAACGTAGAATCTCCCCTTCCGCAAATTTTTCACCATTTGGTTGGTAGGCCGATTTGTTTTGGCAGGTATCTTTGTAGAACATCCTCAGTAATCTTCAGGATTATCACATCGAGTGTTTTTGATTCCTTCTGGATTTTGGGATTCCTCAAGAACTGTCTCCATCTTACCTCTGTATTGTCTCTCAGTACCCTTAACATTGGCTTCCTCCACCCATATTGAATTTTCTTTCTTTTTGTTACTGGGGATCAAATGCAGGATCTTGCACTTTTGTGGTACCATTGAGCTAAATCCCAAGCCCAATATTGAATTTTTTTCCCTTCCTCTTCTACAGTATAATAACCCACCGTCACATTGTCATACGGTTCCTTGTTTGTATGATTTCCCTTTTCTTCTTACTCATGCTGGCCCAAGTGCCACTTCTTCTAAAGAGCTTTCCTTCTTGACTATTTCTACCCCATAACATTCTTTCATTTCCCTGAACCTAACAACAGTTACAATCTTCATTATACAATTTGAATTTGATAATTCTGCTATCCTGTATTAAAATGGTTTTTTTCTTGTTAGATCTTATGCTAGATTTTTGTCCTGCTCTATAAAAGTAGAAACTTCTTCTTCTTTTTTTTTTTTTTTTTTTTGCTTAAATTCTTTTATTGGTACATTTTAGGTATACAACACATTTATATTTATCATTGGGCGCTTGTACCTGTATGTGATGTATCTTCATTCTTATTTTTTCCCCATTACCTGTGAGGCCTTCACCTCCTCCATCTTTCCCTATTTACATAGACTTTGTTTCCATGAAACTCCTTCATTTTTGTGGCATCTCTTATACCATCTACACTGGTATTGGAACATTAAAAAAATTCCTACTATTCTCTGCTGGTCTCCATCACTGAGCTGAAATTTGTGGGTGGGGGATATTTATTGACCCACCTTTTTTTTCGGTACCAGGGATCAAACTTAGGACCTTGTGCTCGCAAGGCAGGTGGCAGCACCACTGAGCTAAATCCCCAGCTCCGACCCCTCTTGTTAATGCAGAGTGGAATTTCATTTCTGTTCCCAAATAAGTGTATATTGGAGTCAAATCTTTCTGACACTTTTCCCACTCTCCCAAACATTTTTGCCCCTGGGTAAATGAATGACTAATGCAAATAGTAGGCTCAGTAATTCTTTTGGGAAATTATAAAAGAATGGGTGTATGTTCCTCAAAAGATAATTAATATGTTTCTCTCACCAACAAAACAAACAATTGAAATGGTTCATGGCTCAAAACAAACAAGTGGAATGTCCCATGGCTCAGTGAGAAGTCTACCTCCTTTTTGCTTTTTTTTTTTTAATATGAGAAGGAACTTCCTATATTAATGATAATGATGAAGAGAAACAGTCATTTTTGCTTTCTGTTCTAGTTTTTTTTTTAAACCTATCATTGGGGTCTAATAATATCTCCCCTATTGCATCAACTTCTCTGTCCTTAATCTAGATGATGAGAAATGAAGTCAAACCACATTCTTCAATCCAGCTGTTCCCAGGAAGTCTAAACCTTGGGCAGGGAGCAATTTAGGTTTTTTTGTGGTCTATTAGTAAGACCAATATTTGGATTCTTGTTCAGCTGTCTGTTCTTGCAGGTCCATTCTGCTGTCCATTACAATGAGGAGGAGGACCAATGAGTGTTTTGGCCCAATCACTACCTTAAACCATTAAAATGAGGTAAGTCCAAAATATCTGGTTAACCAGATGGTTGTGTAATTTTAGCTAAAATTGTCCTGCAGTCTTAAGTAGGAATGTGAGCATCAGTGTCTGTGTATACATGTGGGTCTATGGTATAGGTTCTCTTCCTCATGGATATACAAAGCAGCAGTGGGGTGAGATGCTGAACTGGACCATCAAAACTGCCAGACCCTGATGCCTATAATGACTTTGGGGGACTCTGTCAATTTGTGCAAGATCTGGTAAATATTTCTGAGTTGTGGCCGTTTATATCATTTAGATCCTTCCAAACCTTCTTGGCTAGCCTCAAGCATTATTGTATTCCTGTCTATCATGTGGCAAAGCCTATAGGTGAAACATTTTCCAAATTCCAACTTCCCCCCAAAACAGCTGATGTGACATGTTAGCAGCATATTAGAAGGAAGTGCTATAGACCCAAAGTTAGTTACTATCATTTTCAGACATGAAGGATATATTTCAGGACATACTCAAGTATGTATATATGTTCCCAAAGGTCACCCCAACCCCTCACATTTAATCATTCAAAATAGGGCCAGTATCTCTCTAGCTTAGAAATTTTTTTTTGTCTCTTGATAATTATTTCCTATATTGGAAGCACTTTCACCCTTTTTCCTTTTAGTGGCAAGCCCACTAATAATGAGATTGTTCTGGGTTCCTGTGAGGCCCCCCTGAACTATGTGCTTACTCCCCAGCCCAGATGGTTCTACAGATAAAAGAAATAGAAGCTATGGAAAAAAGAGCAGAACCCAATGTGCCTCTAAGGCAGGAAACATTACTGGGCTTTGCTAGCCTTGAGGATGAGAGACCTGTTTATTTTTTAAATAAAACTCCACATTCATAAGCAAAAGTATAAAAATACAGCAGTAAGAATAGTGCTGTGTATGACCTCATTATCTTACCAATACTAAGCTCAGCTATCTTCTGTTTTCATGATATCAAATAGCAAAATGCACCCTCACCTCTTTGCCTCCATCTCCCAAGGTGGTAAATGAGCTCTGAAATTTCTTTGATTCTGAATGAGCAGAAGAAAGGGCCTTCATGCGAAATGGGAGGGCTGAGCCAGCCTGGTTTCTCTCCAGTTCCCTCAGCGAGCTCAGTGATGACCTTTTGGCTCAGCAACTGGCCTGCTAGTTAAATACAACCACTGAACAATCACTTTACAGGATTTTCTACTTATTAAAAATGGAGTGTGGCCACCAGGGACTGGAACCTAAAGGTAATAAAAGAACACCTAATAAAAACTTTAAAATGTGTGCACACACATCCCAAGACTGGTAGGTAGAGTGATCTTTAACCTCCGCTAATCCCTTAAGAGTAGGATTTGAGGAAATGAAACTAGAACTATAAAATTGGAATCAGAGGACACTTTCAAACCCCGAGGTTCCCTCCCAGCCCCAATTTTTTTCCAAATGATGAAACAGTGATGCTGATTACACCAAATTAATAGTTTCTATATTTCAAGATTTGGGTACTAGTTTTATAAATCAGAAGAAAAACAAACATTTGCATATTTATTTACAGAAATATGTTTTAAAATTTAATTTAAATTAATGTATTAAAATTATATCAGAGTGTCAGCATCTATAACCTTGGATAACACATATCTTATGGCATGACACGATTTGTTACTATGCTCATGTATGAATGAAAAAAATATAAAAATATATTTTCTGAAAACCTTCTGACATCGTCTTCTTATATTTCCCTGTAGTTTCTTCTTAGGTAACTTCAAAAGAGATCTTGTTTTCAGCAGAATGATCAGAATGCGTATATGATTCCCAAGTTTTATTATACAAATGACTGTTTTTTGTTATGTAAGTATTTTCTTTTATTTTTTTTTTTTGGTACCAGTGATTGAACTCAGGTCCTTGCGCTTTCAAGGCAAGTGCCGGAACCACTGAGCTAAATCCCCAGCCCAATATAAGTATTTTCTTGTTGCCTATCATTAAGCCATCTTTCTATTTATTTATTTTTTAATTGGTACGTTTGTTGTACATAATGACTACATGCGTTGTAGGGAGTTGGTACATGTACATGACATTTCTTAATCCTTTTTTTTAATCTCCCTAGGCAATCTTTTATACATTTTCAAGTTTTCCTCCAAAGGAGGAATGCTGGTTCTTCTCATGTGGAGCACAGTGAGGCTGTTGGTTCTGTGTTTATTAGATTCTGTTCCTGAGTGTGAGCAGTTTAGAAAGAAGTCAACACAGAGGACACAAATCACTCCTACATTGCCCTAGGTGACTGGGCTCTGCAGCAGAACAGTGAGGAGTTAGACTCCAGAAGCCTGGTTTTCTTTGTGCAAGGTGGCAGGATGTGATGGAGAGAGCCTAGGACCAGCAAGCAGTAGACCCAGCTTGCTCTTCCTCCTCTACTTACTGTTTCACTTTACACACATCAAATCTTTGTCCTTCAGTATCATCATCTGTGAAATGGCTGTGTCTGTGTATGTATGTTAAGGGGAGGAGAAGCCAGATAATCTCTAAGCCCTGAGCTTTCACACTGATTATTTGATTATGAGTTCAGAACAATTTGAAAGGCTCTCCTGGGGTCAGCTGTTTCATTGCCTTGTGTTACAGGAATTTTGTATCAAAAGCGCTTGGAATAAAATGTAACCTGGTCTGAGTCACTGACAGAATGATAACTCATTTGGTAGTGTTTCCTATGTGGGCTTTTAACCAGTGTTACTGGAAGAAAGATCTCTACCCTTTTCTGCTCAGAGGATTGAAAAGGGCTGTCCTGTGCTTGAAAAAAAAAAGATAAAGACTGTACTGTACTTCCAATAAATCATACTCTATATAATGACAAAGAGCTCTGCGGAGTTTTATTCACCTGAAAAATACAAAATACAAAATATGATGCCTACAGGCAGTGAATAAATATCTGTTGAATGAATGAATAAATAAACGAAATATTCAGAAGGATCTTTAAGAGATATCTTGCTTTCTAATGGGGCAGTTTCTGATCCCCAGAAAGCTCAATGGGACACAACTTATAAGTGGTGTATATGGGGGATAAAGGATAGGTAAGAAAGAATAAAGGAAAAAAATTAATACTACTTTCAATAATAGAAGGGATCTGTCTTCTTTGTGAGTAAGACTGAATTAGGGAAACATTTCTCTTCTTCACTATTGGTCTAGTGTGTTAGAATTTCGGAGAGTGATGGAAAATAAGGATGCTGTGTCTTCAGTTAATTTCTTGAACAAGATAAAGTCAGGAATTAAGAATGTCAAAGACCCAGTGCATACCATGACACTTGAAGTCCCAAATGCCTCTGTGCTGTACTATGGAGGCCTCTGAGTCTCATTCTAGAAGGAATATCTCAGACCTAGGAAGTGTTCTGCTGCAGAGAAAGTGGATCCTGTGAATAGAGAATGGGATTTCTCAAATGGTCCAGGGAGGATAGGAGAGAAGGAACTTGTTCTTAAAGATATGAAGACTTTGGAACAAAGTTAGGATCTGGGATTTTCTGAGATCGCCTCCATGAAGAATTTAACATTTTGGATAATTTTATTTTAGACTATATAAATATTTATATTTGTGCAAGATTTAAAAACTTTCTTTCCTTTCTGTGGACATTTTTCTAAATTATTCTAACCTTCCAGGAGATTCAGATATTACCACTTCTCTTGCCATTCAGGAGTTTAAAAGGATTAGGAAAGAATATAAAAGGGAGTTTTTATTAGAGAGATTTGCCATATGCATCTCTTTTTTTTTTTTTTTGTCAAGGAAGCAGAGTCCTACAAACCAATCTTTGGTACCCAAGATCTTGGAATGCCAAATACATACAGCCGAGTCCCCGTGCCCAAAGACCACTTTGACTGACTGCCATTATGACTGTCTTTTCAAAATAAATGTTTACAAATGAGGTTCCCTGAATTTTTGAACACTAACATTTTCATGATCTAAATAATAGTACAGATGTAGAGAAAGCAGCTGATGTGGCAAAAGCAACTGTGGCTCATTCACAGACCATGCTGGCTTAATAGGAATTATCCTAGACAGTCCTGAATGACTCTTTGGCCACAATTGCTTATTTAGTTGAATGAGAATTATCAATAACAAAAGCATAAAGATCAAATGTTTGTTCTCATTTAAAAAGAAAATATTTTGAAAGATAGAAGGATTTTCTTGTATGTCTTTGCCTTATGGTCTCCAAACACAGCATGCAATCCTTGACTCTATGATCACTGTTGTCTACCTTAGATCACGGCAATTTGGAAATGAGGAGCTGCCAGTCTAGAAAACCCTGCTCTCTCCTGAGACCATAGGGTGCCAGAAGCTTTAAAGTGCCATTCAGCAGGAAAACAGAAGCTAAGCCTGGACACTGAAAGCTGTTTTTCAATCTGCAAAACCATTCTCTAATTACTGAAGCCAGAAGTTGTGGAGAAAAATTATTTTTTGTTGTTATTACTGTAATGATAGATTTTATTCTTTTAGAACACATTATACACTTTTCAATAACTTAATTTAAATTAACTTTTTTAAAGGGATGAGTAACAGCACATTTTGCTTGTAATTATAAGGATCACTGGTTGCCCCAGGCCCCTGTAAAGCCAGGGGTCCATTCATTGAAGAATAGAAAACAGAGAGCTAAGCTGCTTATCCTGGAGGACTCCCACCCACAGGCTAAAGATTTGAGAAAGGTTTTCTTTCTCTAATGAGTATAATATTAAAATTAGGTGGGTTCAAGAGATTTTATATATATATGTATGAATATGAGACTTACATGGGCACAATAAATTGTTTGTGTTCACACATATGCTGACAGCATTTGTTTAATGCACCTGCTTTTCTCCAGCTCCAGTTTGCTTCGATCTTTTGATTTTGTTTTACTATGCAGGTGTTTGCAGAAGTGTAACCACTCAGAGAGCATCTGGGCTCACATGGGTTTTAAAACCGAATCCACGTTTTAACAGTTTCTCACCTCTCAATCTGGATTAGAAAAAAGAGAATATATCATAGTAACCAATACTAATAGTTTTTTTCACATTCCAAAGTGCTAACATTTGCTTCTTAGTTATAGTTCTCAATTTGGAGTTGGCTCCCTGGTTTGTCTCGGATTCTCATGGGCCTTACAATGCTGGATATCATTTACATAGCACTTTTAAAGCCCCTTTAAATCATTAATTAATTCATTCATAGATATCCTTTCACCACCCCCCTTTAATGAATAAATAAACACACTGGGCAAAACAGAGGTTAAATGACTATGCCAGGACCATATGGGTGTTTGGCTAAATCCTTTATTCATTTTTTAATTTCTAGGAAGAAAGACACATTTTAACTCCAGGGCTCACCTAAATTCAATGCCACGCAACAGGATCAGTTAATGAATTTGGCCAATCTGGGGAAATAATTGCTCTTGGTACTATGAGGTTTACAAGTAGAAATGAGAATGTCACAAATTTTTTTTTAGTACTGGGGATCGAACTCATGGATTTTTAATATGACACCATCTATTATCTTTAGGCTCAGGGCAAGCCTTAGCATAGAGGTGAGGTCTCCAACCTTTTCTTAAGGAGAGACCATTTTTTGCTGTTTTCTGAAACCTAAGAATAATTGCCTTGGAACCTAGTATTGCCCTGGATAGTGCAAGCCAAAGAGAGGGTAGCAAAGGCTTTGGGCCATGATCTTCTTTCCAGGAGTCCTTTGCAGAGAAGGAAAAATTAGGATGGCATCTGAACTGCAGAGCATGCAGACAGACGTTCAAGCTTGATAATATGCACTTTATGTATTCCCAAGTCCATTGGTAAAGAAGGGATGAAGAAACAGAGGCTGAAAAGTCATGACCAAATGCCCCTCAAAATCATGCTTTTCTTGCTCTTTATCATGCTTGGGATCTGATAGGCATGGTTAGTATCCAGTATACCACAAGACTAACAAATATCTGCTTAATTGTCTGTTACTCTGAGCTTAGTAAACCATTTGAGGTGGAAAGAAAAGATAGTGCTATGGAAAGAGACCAAAGAAAAGGTGGAGACCAGTGAAGGTATGTGCTCCAGGGGAAATGGACTGGAGAGAAGGAGCAAGCTCCTAGAGAATAATAATCATCCTGGGATGGCTACTAGGCTTCCTTTACCTAAATGCCCTGAAAACAACTAAATGGAATGGTGCTTCAATTTCTTGGGGCTGCTATAAAAAATTGTCACAAAATCTGTGGCTTCAAACATTAGAAATTTATTATTTCATAGTTTTGGAGGCAAGAGATCCAAAGCTACCAAGTCACAAGATTGATTCCCTCTGGAGGTCAGAAGAATCCATTCCATGCTTTTTCGGATGGTGGCCCACAATCAATGAGTGTTCCTTGCCCTGAAACTGCACAACTCATCTCTGCCTTCATTTTCTTCTTGCCACTTCCTCTCCAGGTCTATTGCCTATGTGTCTCAAATTTCCCTCTTCCTTCTCTTACAAGAACACCAGCCATTGAAATTAGGGGAACTCTTAAATCTGAGATGTTCTCATCTCTCTTAACCTTAACTACATCTTGCAAAGACTTTATTTTTAAATAAGATCTTGTTCACAGGTACTGGGGATTAGAATTTGGACTTGTCTTTTTGAGAGACACTGCTCTACATTTTGCAGATACCATTTCTTAGACCATGGTCTGGGAAGAAGTTTTTTTTAGTCTCTAGACACTGTACACCTGAGTCCCTCCCACAATCCCAGAGACTGACAATAAGTGTTTCTGGAGGTAGAGTTAACAAATATTTCCTTGTATTTCTCTCTGATATTTTTCTATGGATCTACTTCTATGTCAAAGTAGAAAATTGCTTGGGAGCCCCAAGAATCCCAACTGCAACTTGTATCTTCAGGAAAAAGGACCATTCTCTGGATGGCAGGGCCATCCTCATGCATGCTAGCAGGTGTACTCCTCTTTTTCCTCTCTGTGCTGATCCTGGCCATGTTACTTGGTGTTCATGAGAGGAAGTAGGTCTATAATTCGCGGGTGTATGAACCTTATAGGTGGGAGATTTTCCTTGTCATAGTAAGTCATGGGAGACCAAACTAGGTACACTGACAGTGTCTTTATGCTGATTGATTCATTTTGTTCTTTCTCAAAACACTCCAAATCTGCTCCAGTCTTCCCAATCACTCACATTATTAGTAGCCTGATGCATCATCTTGGGACCCCCCACCCCCCAGTCTCTTCCATCTATTCAGTCCCTGGGTCACACTGATTCCTCAGCTTTATATTTCCTAATCCTTTGTTTTCACTCTCATCAATTCTCTTCTTGTCTAGGCTACCATCACTATTTCATGAACTATTAACATTAGTTGCTTACTTAGTTTGCCTTTCTCCAGTCAAGACTTCTTTCCAATTCACTTGCTACTCCCCTGGAATATTGATGCTTCTGTGAATGTGGGGGCACTCTTTTGCTAGAAATCTTTCATTGCCATTCTTTACCACATCCAACTCTTTTGTAGTCCCCAAAGCCCTTTATGATCCAGTCCCTGATAGGCCCTGGTGGGCTGCTGAGCTTGCTGACAGTCATGCAGACGAGATCTCTACTAAGAGGATGTCTGTGTATCACAACCCTCAGGTGGGTGCTCCAGTACTTAATAGAAAATACCTCTACTCAGCCTGTATGTACCAAATCCACATACCCAGATGCTGCCCACAAATAGGCCATACTCAAGGGATTTTACTGTTTAAAAGCTGACCAGAGATATTTTATGGTCTGTTGGCTTAAAAAAAATACCTTTTTAAAAATTTCCCTGAAATCTCATTTCCCAAAGCCTAGACTCTGTGTTGGCTTGGATTTCCTGCTTGACAGCAAAAAATTTCCTCCTGGAGTGTTGTGGTTTTTTAATATTTACTTAAAAAATCTGTATTTATATCTAAAACCTCATCTCTCTCTCTCTCTTTCCCTCCAAAGCTCCCTGGTATTCTACATATTCAGAGCTTCTTAGAGTTCCATAAACACCCCTGCTTTTGTTCTTCTGTTCATTTGCTTATGTTGTTCCCTCTTCCAGAAACACCTAAAGACCTGTGTAGACCTGATTGTCCTTAAAATGTAATTTTTGGGTGTTGTGACTCTCACAGGAATGCCTGGAAGCTTTTTGTTTGGCATTCCCATAGAATCTAATATAGAATCTAATAAACGTTGATAGTAGGCTTGATATACCTCTTCAGTTTTGGAGTGAAGTTTTTTTTGTTATTTTTTTGGAGCGAAGTTTTTAAAACTATGAGTTAACATCCTATTAGTTGGTGGTGAAGTCAATTTAAAAAATAAAATAGAAGAGAAAATAGCAGAATGCATTGCATATAGTAAGGGTCTGGTATGTAGATTTTTGCTGCTGATATTGCAGCTGTTGCGGTGTGTATGTGGCCTGAGGGTATTTGTTATTGTAGGTGATGAACACTTGCATGACTATGAACTACTTGAGTTTGAAGGTCTTGCTTCAATCATCTTTGAATGCCTGAGACCCAGCCCAGAGTTGGCACAGAGTTGACGATCAGCAAATGTTGGGTGAAATAATCAGTGCAAATGTGAGAATTCTGCAAATGTGAGAATTCTGCAAATGGTGATCAAAGTATGTTTAGGAGGCCCAAAAGAGTAATGGCAAAATACTGAGATTTGCAAAACTTACCTGCGAACCCAACTCATGTTTACAAATGTCAAAGCCAGAGGTTTGAATATCATGCCCATGTCTTCTAGAGGTACAGGCTCTGATTCAGCTAATAGCACCTAGCGCTCTGCCACATGCTATTTCATTTAGTCTTACAAAAATACTACAGTTAAAGTTAAAGTAATTCCCCTTTTAGTTTGTGAAACTGAGGAGCAGAGAGAATTAAATATTGCTTCAAGTTATACCACAAACCCACAGTGAAGCCTACTCTTGAATTTGCATCCTTTTCTTTTTTTTTTGTATTAAATTCTTTTATTGGTACATTGTAGGTATACAACACAATTACATTTCTCATTGGGAAT